>PVLD010002969.1:0-152692 GCA_004027595.1 Dinomys branickii
CAGGTGCTGATTAGCAAGGTTGCTGCAGGGTGGTGACTCCGCTTCAGTGGCTGTTGCAACCTCTCATCCTCACACTGGATTTGACAACAGTTCCCAACCACCATTGCCTCTTTTCCTGGCTGCACCCTCTCCTCTCCAGACCCGGACCAGCTCTTGGAACTCCGCTCTCCCCTGGCCGAGTCGGGAGGCTTCCATGAGCGTGGGTCTCCGAAGCTGAAGCTGCAATTGCTGGAACGAGGGTTTGGGTCAAGAGTGTGTTTGAAGCAGTGGCTTCCTCTTTCTCCATCTCTTCTCCCTCCGGCAGCCCTCAGATCCTTTCCTCCAGGAGAGGTTTGGCTTGGTTTTTCCTAGGGCTTCAGTTCCCATTTCAGATCCTTCTTGGGTTCAGGGTACACACCTCTCTCCTTTCTGTCTTCATATTGCTATATTCCATTGTCTGGGTGGTAATCCTCTGGGAGGTTCTCTCTCTGCTGCCTACCCGGTCGCCATCTTCCCGGAAGTTCTGCAAGTGAATCTTGATTTGGTACAATGATGCTTGGGGAGAAATCAGGTCAATGTCATATCTTAGTTCAGAACAGGCTCAGGCTCAGGCTTAGCTGGGTTCATGTTTTGAGTCTGCTTATTGGTGTCTTGCAGGAAAGGGCTAATTCAGCAGGGCCGGGTTGCTCAAATCTTGCACATTCCAAAGGAAAGCCTGCCTTGAGTCCTGCCCCTTGATTAGGTGCTGGAAGATGGTCATTGAACCCTTGGACTATTCTGCCTGATAAGGAAGAGTTTTTCCGTTCAGAGACTAGAGACCTTAACCACACTGCATCTGTCAGTCTGATCCAACAGTTTATGCTGACAATCCTTCTTCCGAATGCCTGTTTATGTATGCCCGAGGCCCCGGGCCATGCTCTGTCTGATTGGCCCCAATAAAAACTCTAGACAACAGGGCTTAAGTGTACATCCCAGCTCAGCCATCCTGTGCATTTGTTGCTACATACCATTTCAGAGGCGTTCGATGTAGCTCTGGAGGGTTGAGCTTGGTTTCTCCTGCACTTCATCCATGTCCTTTTCTTGTGTCAAGATTTCCATCAGCAGCCCTTTGTCGTAGTAAACCACAGTTGTGAGAATGTCAGCTTTCCTGAGTTCTGTGAGTCCTACGTGCGAATCACTGAACCCCAGGGCGGTGTCAGGGCCCACACAGCACAGTGTCTAAGAAGCTCAGGTGCGTTAATGCGCAGCTGTCTTTGTCTTCGGCTGCCTTGCCCCGTCTCCACAGAAGTCCTTCGCTCACGCCTGCATGACTCACTCATGCAACAAGTACTTATTGAACATCTACAAGGGACAGATATTTCATTCCAGGCTCTGAAAAATACCCATCAGTGAAGCAAATAACCTCTGCTCATGTCCTAGTAAGGGCTGGAGGAGAGGCTATCTGCAACACGCATAAATAAGGTACTAGTGCTGTAGTAAGGACAGCAGAGGAGGGGATGGGGAACACCAGGCAGACCCGTAGAGAAGGCGAACCCAGCTTTGATGGAGGTGAGGGAGTTGGCCATGTGGGCTCTGCCTCGAGATCCCTGGAGGACCCGTCTTCTCACTTGAATGTGGGGCAGTGGTTTTCATTCATAAGGAGCACCAGAATCAGGGAGCTTGTGGAAAAAAAAAAAAAAAAAAAAAAAAAAAAACAGTTCCTGAGAAGGGGCTTTAATTACATCTGGAAACTCTTCCCCAGTGCTACATAAATAGAGCGACACTCCTCGCCTTCAATAGTTCCCCTAAGGGCATACTTTGAGCCTATTTTTCGAAAAACACCCCTACTGTTTGTGGGGGTGAGGAAGCTGGAGGGAGAGGCATTTGCCTTGTAGCCGGCATTTCCGTGAGTCGAAGCTGCAGGGCTGGGAACTCCACTGGGAGATGCTCTCCCCGGCAGCTTGAAGACGATGAACACAGCCCTTGCTCCCTACTCTGTGGCCACAGGCAGACGTCTGGTACAATGTTATGCTTCTTTTCGTTTTTCCCTTTTGCAGCGCTAAGGATGAAAAAACCCTGGGCCCCTTGTGTGCTAGGCATCTTCAGCCCCATGTTCTTAGAGCGTTTCTCTGCTACTAATACCTCCACAGGGAGTGGTGATTTCTGAAGCGACAGCGAGCTGAGTACAGAACCCTCACGGGATAACTTTTGAGCAGACAGGGTAGGGAGGAATAGGGGACAAAGGCGAGAATCCCCACAGTAAAAATCTAGGCGTCCGAAAGCAGCGGAGAGGTGCAGAGAACCCAGAAAAGGCCTCCGGGGGAAAAAGCGGGAGGGCCCCAATCCTTGA
The DNA here is from genome assembly GCA_004027595.1 of Dinomys branickii. NCBI lineage: Eukaryota > Metazoa > Chordata > Mammalia > Rodentia > Dinomyidae > Dinomys > Dinomys branickii. The sequence goes on from PVLD010002969.1 coordinate 2,309, forward strand.
CGGCAGGATACAGCTTTTGGTTAGGAGGAGAACGGAGAGGACACAGAGAAAGCAGTGCAGCTGCTCTCAGGCCCCTTCGCCAGCTCTGGCTCAAGTCTGAGCACGGGCTTCTGGAGCCACTTCACCCAGAGGCACCAAGAACTGGAAGCAGCTTCGGTTGACCTCCGGGTGCCGGCACAAGAGCCCGGGCAGGAGGAGAACCCGCGGGGCTCCGCCCTGAGGTGGTGGGGGAGGCGGGGTGTTTGCACAGAACATGCCTCAGCCCTGCGGATTGGGCTGAGGCAGGCACTTCACTGGAGATCAGTCCTCGCCTTGCCTTCTGCTCCCTTCCTGCCCGCCTTTCCCACTCCCGTCAGGATTTTCCGGAGGGTATTGCCCTAGTAAGCTACTTGCCCACGTAGCTTTCTTTGTCTCATCTAAGACAGACAGAGAATTCAAACACCAAAGGACCCGGACCCGAGCTCACAGTTATTCAAGGAGTAGCGGGAAATGTGCAGAGCCCGTTCCCATGGCAACCCACAGAGACATTGCTCTCCATTCCACAGCCTGGACCACCCACATCTGCCCGACCTGGCTTCTTCAGATAAAAACGTTAATTCATGTCCATGGAGAGGTTGGACCCGGACAGGTGGCACCAGGCTTCCGATCGCCCTGAAACTGATGGAAAATGTAAATTCACTACCAAGTTGAGGCAAAACCGAAGGTGTAAATGTGGAGTCCATATTTCAGGTCAGCAATTTCAGAACTCTGAGAGAGTTCTCACCCTTCTTACGGAAGTAAGCCTGGAAAGCTACCTAAACCGTCGGAGACTGCAGAGCCAAGCCAGACCGCCGAAGCGTTGGACTTTCCTTCCGGTCTTTGCTCGGCCTGCCCTCTGCTGGACCAACTCGTGAACAGCAGCTGGCTCAGAGGGAAAGAACTGGAGCGAGAGGGCATGTTCCTCTCGGGCCCATCCTAAAAGTCACCTGCTCCAGCAAGCTTCTTGTACCCCTGCAGCTGGGAGCAAGTGTTTCACTGTGAGTGCTAACAGCCCTTCATTTACGCTTCCCTAATGATGCTGCCTGCCGTATGCCATGGTTATATGCTACATATGTCATCTCTGCGACTAAGATGTGAGCTCCCACGGGAAAAGGATTCTTTTTTTTTTTAAAGGTACTCTCAAAGGATTTTGCACCTGCCATAAATGTCTCCTACAACTAAGCCCTAAATTCACATCATTAAAGAGAGTCCTTTGACTTCAAATGTTGCACCCCTAAAAAGGCTCAATTAAAATGTAACTACTAGAAGATGTAAACAAGTTGCCTGGATGGTGAGTCATTAACCGCTTAGGGCATTAGCACATTAGCAGAGCCCAGTGCTCAGAGAGCTGTGTGTTAAGGGAAGCGCTTTTAGGTGGCACAGAAAGATGAGAAAAGGAAGACAGCGGTTAATACGGGGGGAAGATTAATGTGGTAACACACGCCTGTAATCCCAGCAGTTGGGAGGCTGAGGAAAAGGGTTGGGAGTCCCCAGGCAGCCGGGGCTACACAGTGAGTTCAAGGCTACCCTGGACCGCATGGTGAGACCCTGTCTTAAAACCCAAAAAAGAAGGGGAGAGAGGAGTAGGAGAGGACTGAACTTGCGAATACAGGTGATTGGTCGAGGTTGAGGAGAGAGTCGAGGGCTGCAGAGAGACCGAAGGGCGTTAAACACCCAGTTACCCTGGGATGGACAGTCCGAAAGGGCAGGCAGGGAAGGACCCACATCAACAGGGTCATTTCTCTTCTAGGACCCAAAAAGAAATTATTGGGTCCGAATGCAAAACAAAAACAAACCCTCCAGTACAATGCAATTAGTAAGTGCTTAATTAAATGTCAGTAAAATATAGCATTATGTCAACTTTATTAAATGCTAAATTTGGCATTTATAAATATTCATTGCATTTGAAAAGAATTTGTAGGTTAGACTTTCTCACTTCATAAGAATTCCCGGGACAGAGATTGTGACTCCTGGGAAATTTTAGCCAATCGTAAATTAAATATTACTCATGGCTAAATAATTTCCCAAACAAAGTTATAAAACTACTTTCACATTTACAGGGCAAATTATATTTATGTTGGAAGCGAGTGCATGTTAATGTAGTTAGCATAATAAAACGCAAAGTCCCTGAGCTTAGGGTAGAGCAGCCCCTGGTAGGAAAGGCTTCCCTAGTTCCCTGCGTCCACTTCACATCTTCGCGTGAGAAGATACCGTGGGCTTCGCTGTCAATGTCCAGCTGGGAAGCAGTTATGCCCAGTCAGTAAGCCCCCGCTACAGAAGATAGTCAAAGCGAACTCTTAAGCCATTGTATGCAAAAATGATTTAAACGCCAGTAAAATATGTCGAAGTCGGGGCGGTGCTTCTGCAGGCGCCCTGAAGAAGCTAAATGGCAAGAGTGACAGATTTTATTTTAGCTGTAAGAGAAAAAGACAATTCATTATCGCCCCCGGCCCCCGCCCCCGCCAGTCTTTCCTCTCTTCCTGGAGAGAAAACAGGTCGCCAGAAGTCTGGATCAACAGCCGCAGACAACAGAGAGGGGCTGGGGGTCAGTGGGGTCCCAGCAGGGCTGGCAGGGCTGAGGCGCAGAGTACAGGATACTGAGGAGAACTAGGAAGGAGGAGGAGGAGGAAGGAAGAAAAGCCGAGTTCAGCCAAGTCATATGTGATCTATTTTTACCTAGAAATTTAGAGAGTTCCACAAAGCGCTGTTTATTAGTATATGTGCTGCCAAAGCAAGCACGCAGAGCACTCTTTGTTCTGTGGCCGCTGTGTACCAGGCAGGAGCTCACAGCAGTGAGTGTAAGTGACCAAGTCCCTGTTTCACACATCTGGCTTCCTAGTCAGGGCGAGGGACAAGGTGTGAGAACACGGTCGACATGTGTAACAGGTGTGAGAACATGGTCAACGTGTGTAACCGGTGTGAGAACATGGTCAACGTGTGTAATAGAGCAGCCGGCTGCGGTCTGTGCCGCAGACAGAGGAAGCGGGGGATTGAAGACGGAGAGCGGTGGGCTTCCGTGGGGGGTGACTGTGGACCAGGACTCAGGGGAAGACTCTGGGAGGGCTAACAGTTGAACCATGACCCAAATAAAGTGATGGGTTGAATGGTGCCCGCGCCTGGGTAGAGTGCAGACCAGCAGCGGGAGCAGCAAGCAGAAAAGCTTTGCGCCTGGCACTGTGCCAGGCCGGGCGGGCACCAACGTCGGATATAGCCGAATTCCAGGAAGAAAGAAGCTCAAGAGCGGGCTGAGGCCAGCACTTCTAAGTGAAATGGAATAGAATACAAAAGAAAACATCCTAGGGCACTGTGCGTGGTAGTTATGTTTGGGGACATTTTGTTTTGGGGGTATGTGTGTGTACACACTGGGTCACAGTGAAAACAACACTGATGTCCTAGTCAGAAAAGCTACTGATATGAACTGGCCCGGGTCGTCTCTACACATATATAAGTTATATATGTTGTATACATACACAGTAATAGACTTTTTTTTTTTGAGACAGGGTCTAGCTATATAGTTCAGGCTGTCCTTGAACTTGCTGCAATCCTCCTGCCTCAGCCTCCCAAGTTTTGGGATTACAGATATGTACCAGCAATGAGATACTTTTAACTCCTGAATAATTTTTGATTTACAGGAAAGTTGTAAAGATAATACTTAAAGTTCCCATTTTTTCCTTCACCCAGTTTTTCCTAAGGGTAACGTTTTCTGTTACTGTGGTACATTTCTTAAAACTAGGAAAACACCAATGGTGCCTTAGTATTAACTAAACTCTAAAATGTATTTGCATTCCAGCGGTTTTTACAGTTTTTAATTCCAGGATCCAGTCCAGGGCACCGCATGGCATTTAATCATCGTGCCTCCTTAGCCATCTGGTGTGTGACAGTCCCTGAGCCTCCCTGTGCTTCCTCTGCTCTTGCTGAGGCTGAGGAGGCCTGGCGCCGTTCGCAGGCAGTGGGAGTCCTCTCTCCAGCAGAGGAGAGGCAGCCGCAAGCACTGGAGGCCAGAAAAGGGGAGCCCTCAGCTTTTATTTCTCTGGCCCACAGCAAAACAAGCTGAAACAAAAGTACTGATGTAGTGTTTTTAGACTGTCGTCCTGTGTAGGTGTCTGAGGTTTATTTCCTGGACTGGGATGATGGCTTGGGAGGAACATAGCACAGAGGCAAAGTATCTTCCTCGTCACATCGGAACAGCAGGTTGTAGTGATGCTGTGACTCAGCACTGGTGATCTTAACCTTGATCACCTGGCTTAGGCAGTGCTTGAGTCTCCACTGTTAAATTACTATTTCCCGCTTTTCCATGCTGTGTGTGAATATGAGTCCAGCCCACAGACACAGAGGCCAAGAATTAAGCTCCATCTCCTAAGCTGGGGGACCATCTACCATATGGAACTCAACTGTAAGAAAGATCTGTCCCTTGCTGTCATCTATTTATTGAATCATTATATTTTATAATGCTTACTTCTTTATAGTCCATACTTTGGACTATAATCCAATACCACACTATTCATTCTTTTTCTCAAATTATTCCACCTTTGGCCATTGGTGGTCTTTCAAGTTGGTCCCCGTGTCTCTTTGATATCCTGCATTAGTTCATTTTGTCAGTGCTATAATGAAGCACCTGAGGCAGGTTAACTTCAGAAAGAGAAGAGATTTATTTAGCTCCTAGATTTGGAGCCCCAAAGTCCAAACTGTGCAGAGACTCCGAAGAGCACCTCCCTTCCTCAGCTGTGTCACCTCCTGGCTGGTAACAATCCCAGGATGTACGTGGGGCAAGTAGTCATGTCACCAGACAAGTAAGGCAGAGAGCTGGGTAGGTCCAGGCTCAGGCCCTTACAACAATGGCCTGCTGAAAACTGTCAAAGAATCTCATGAAAACTATCTTGATCCTGTCTGAAGGCAGTTGATCTAAAAACCTCCCATTAGGCCCCAACACCTCAAAGTCCACTAGCTGCTGCCATCCACTGAGGACCAAGCCACCAACACATGAATCTTTGAGGACAAATAGCATCCAAACCACAACGTGCCCTTCTTGTATATGTTCTTGTTTTTGTGGTGCTAAGGATCAAACCCACGGCCTCCTGCATGCCAGGTGACTGCTTTGTTACTTTGCTACGCCCCCAGCCCTGATCTAGGTTTTTATTCCTAGCAAACATTTACATATTTATACAGCTGTATGAGGCATGAGCTGGAAGGAGCGAAGTGAGGAGGCAGAGACAGCTTGCTGTCTTTCAATATCTGTTCTCTTCCTCCAAAATCACAGCATTTTCGCTGGGGATGTAGTCACAGGTAAACCCACATTTCCTAGCCTAGATGCAGATACACGTGTCTCTTGAGTAAGTTCTAGACAATGACTTGCAAGCAGAAATGATGTAAACCACTTCTTAATTTCTTAAAAAAAGTCTGGGGATGAAGCCAAGCAGGGTGGTGGATGCCTGTAATCCTAGCACTCTGGAAGGCTGAGGCAGGAGGATTGCAAGTTTGAGCCCAGCCTGGCAATCTCTCAACTTAGTAAGATCCTCTCTTAAAATAAAAAATTTAGCATTTAAATTGAATGTTTAATTTTTAATTTAATGTTTAATATTTAAATTTAAGGTTTAATGTTTAAATTTAATGTTTAATGTCATTTTGTTTATCTAACATGTACCGATAAAATTAATTTTTTGAAATATTTAAAAAGAGAGCTGTAACTCAGTGCAGAGGCACTGGGTTTGATCCTCAGGAGAGATGGAGAAGAAGAGGGAGAGAGGGAGAGAGAGAGAATGCCCCAGACCTCTCTCTTCCTCCCCTGTGCTATTAACAGATGGTGAGGTCCATAGCATTTGCTATTAGCTGCAGCAGAGAGTGTCTAAAGATTTTTTTGGGGGTACGGCTCTACAGCAACTAAATTGAGGAAGGCCTCTCAACCTGTTCTCTGTCCCTGGGAGTCTTCCTAACACCACATAGGCAGGAGAAGCAAGACCCTCAGAGAGCAAACATCAAAGCTGAAACAGAGCACAGTCGGGTGGCCCGCTACAAATAGGTCTTGGGAAAGCACACCGAGGGGGTGATGGGATGCCGAGCAGCCCAGAGCTCTTTGGCTCATTTTATCATTTTCATTTGCTTTACACATTCACCCAGAGGCTTTTCTGTGTGTGCGTGTGTGTTTTTTCCAAGATTAAAATATTTATCTACTGACCTTCTCTTCCATCATGTCCCCGGCCGTGGGCCCTGCCGTAGGAAGAGAGAGTCCAGCTATCTCATTGTGCTGGTAGCCACAGCACTGCTAGAGCACATGCCCAAGCTGCCACACCAGACCCTTGTTTTAAAGACAGTTGTCATAGAAAAACAGACTGTCTGAGACTGACACCAAAGAAGAGTGTGTTCCTCAGGGCTGGTGTCTCCTGCTTGATATCAGCAGGGAGGAAGTTAGCAAGCCAAAGACAGCGCAATGGCAGATGGGAGAGGCCAAGCGGCAGCTTCTGTGTGGAGTCTACTCCATCGAGAAAGGAAGAGAGCAACTTTTGATTCCAAGAAGCTTTTTTATTTTTAATATATTTATTGGGGGGAATATGTGGATTTCCAGATAGTGAAGCGCCAACAGAGTTATAGAAATCGACTCTTTCCAACTCATTCAATTCTGAATGTCAGTTAAGGGCCACGGATATAGTTCAGTGGCATAAGCGCCTGGCTGAATACCAGTTAAGGCACAGGCTGCCCTCATATGGAAATGCAGAGAGAAACAGCCCATGGGGGCTGGGGATATAGCTCAGTGGAATAAGAGCTTGCCTAGCAAGCGCAGGGTCCTGAGTTCGATCCCCAGTACCGCAAAAAAAAAACAAAAAACAAGAAACAGTCCAGGGCTGGAGATATAGCTCAGTGGCACAGTGCTTGCCTGGCAAACATGAGGTCCTGGCAAATATGAGTTTGACTCCCGGTGCTAAAAAAAAAAAAAAAAAAAAAAAACCCACTGCCTACCTGTGAGTGGGCCATGCACTTGCTCAATAAAGAACGAGGATAAATATGTCATGGTCCCTGTAGCTGTGCCATGCAATAGCCATATGTGTGAGTTTTATTCGTGACAAAGTCATGAGGACTGCTACGTCTACTGGGGTTGCCTACATTTATAAGTGCAGAAAAGGCTAATTTTAAGTTAGCAATCAGAAAATGATATTTTTTCCCATTCCAGTTCACAGTCCCCGCCCCAACACTGCCCACAGGTGGTTGGTTCGGAACCCCTGCCTCTAGTGCAACAACCAACGGGGCGAAAACAGAGCAGGGGCGAAAACAGAGCAGGGGCTCTCATATTGCTGCAGTCCAGGTGCTCATGGAAGCGGAAATGGTGCAAAGTAGCAGGGGGAGTCCAGGCGCGGGGAATCCCAGGCCCGCTGGGTGACGGCTGTGAGCCCTGGCAGGGCTCAGGCCACACTGCATCCTCAGAGCCATCCGCTCTTCACGTCCCTCGGAGAGTCCACGCCGAAGCCCTCCCCACCCTCGGAACCCACCCCTGCGCTCTATCTTGTGATCCTGCATAACTGCTGCTTTCACTGGCCTTGTCTGCCACGATGCCTTATTTTGGGGGGAATTTTTATTTATTTATTTATTTGCGGTACTGGGGATCGAACTCAGGACCCTGCGCTTGCTAGGCAAGTGCTTATTCCACTGAGCTATATCCCCAGCCCCTTTGGGGGGAATTTTTAGAACACATTTTATTTAAATAATTTTAAACTTTAAAAAAGTTGCAAAAGCGATAAGGAAGACTCAGTTATGCGCTTTATCATGCTCGCCCGTTTTGAACATTTTGCTACCTTTGTTGTATCACTCTCTCTGTCCAAGTATATGTGAAGATCTGCACACATGTACGATACAGACACAGATAATGCCTAAACCATCTGAGAGTAGGCTGCATCCAGCGTTTCTTCACTCCTAAGGACTTCAGAGTGCGGCTCCCAGGCAGGGGTATATTCTCGTACTTCCATCTCACAGTGATCAACTTTAGAAAATTTACCTGTTGCCATATTACTTCTATGGCTGCAAAACTGTCACTTTTATTTATCTTATTTTTTTAAACATTTTTTGTGACAGCGTTTCACTGTGCTGTTCAGGGTGGCCTTAAACTCATTTTGTAGCCCAAGCTGGCCTTGAACTTGCAGCAATCCTCCTGCCTCAGCCTCCTCAGTGCTGGGGTTGCAGGCACATGCTACCACATGCAGCAAAACTGTTACTTTTATTTATTTATTGCCATGCTGGGGATTGAACCCACAGTCTTTTTTTTTTTTTTTTTGTACTGGAACTCTAACTCAGGACCTTCTGGCACCGTGCCACTGAGATACATCTCCGGCCCTAAATCCATAGCCTTGAGCATTTGAGCATGTTAGGCAAGAACTCTATCACTGAGTTGCATCTTTAGCTTAAAGTGGTTTCTTTAAACACATTGTTCCTTCCATATTTGTCAGTCAGTCAGCATTTGTTTACTTGTTTACATGCTTTTTATTACTGTGGATTCGTGTATTCTTACCTTACAGTTATACAAGTCTCCTTAACTATTTTGATATTTAAATTTTCCAGACTTTGTTGAAAAGTTGATTCCTGGTTTTTCATTTTTTTAATATACTTTCAAATTTTTTTTCTTGCAGTACTGGGTACTGAACCCAGGGCCTTTTCACTGAACTACATCATCAGTGAAATAGTATGTATTATTATAACTTTTTAAAATTTAGAGACAGGGTCATGGTAAGTTGCTAAATTGCCCAAGCTGGACTTGAATTTGTGATCCTATCTCAGCCTCCCAGAGTGCTGAAGGCTCACGTTCCAGGCATGCGCTGTCACACTGACTTGATCATATTTTTAAAGCACTTCCTCACTCTCTGTCATAACAAGTTCTGGGATCACTAATTTCTTTGAGGAGCCCTGGTTCAAAAAAGAAAATATAGTCTTGGCCAATAAGCACGTAAAAATATACCAACATCATGAATCATCAGGAAATTCATATGAGAACCACAGATTACGGACCACTCACCAGAATAGCTAAAGTTCAAAGAATGACAATAAAACCGTTGACAAAAGTGTGGATGACAACACTGCTCCTACGTTGCTGTTGGAACCACTTTGCAAAACATTTAGCAATTTAAGAAATAAGATGACACTTATAAAGACCCCTATGACTTAGCAATTTCGATCCTACATACTCATCTGAGAAATGAAAATTCATGCCCACAAAAAATTTTGTACATGAATGCTCACAGCAACCTTATAATCACAAAAAGCTGGAAAGAACTCAAACCTCCATTCATGAGTGATTGGATCAATAAATTGTGGTGTGTACATACAATAGACGGTTATTCTCCAATAGACAGAAATAAACTACTGATACAAACTGCAACATGGAGATCTCAAAACCACGAGCCAGATAAAGAAAAGTGTCTGTTACATGATTTTCTTTCCACAAAACCCTAAAGATGGCAAATCTGCTCTGTCTTAGTTGTTTGCTTGTTGCTGAGACAAGATATCCATGACCCACAATTGAAAGGAGAGGAGATTTATTGCGGCTCACAGCTTCTAGAGGTTTCAGTCCATAGTCGACCGGATCCCAGGTGGTGTGGCCTGGCAGTGGGGAAACAGCCCATGGCAGGGAAGGCAGGAAGCAGGAAGCAGTAGCCAGCTTTCCCTCTGTCCCTTTGTATCTCATCCAAGCTATAAGCTTGGATGGTGCCACCCGCATCCAGGTGGGGCTTCCCTCTTCAGTAAATCCATTCAGCCACACCCAGAAATATGCTAATCCAGTTAGGGGCTAATATCGATATCGCAAAACCCTAATCCCAGTGTTACATAGCCTAGATCCAGCCGCCTCCCAAAAGCCTCACCTACGAGTGGTTGAGGCTCTTGGAGAAATCTAGACCCAGGCCATCACGTACTCTATAGCAACTGAAGAAGTCAAGTGAGTGGCTGCCTGAAGCTGATGGTGGGTATGAGGCTTGATATCTTTATTACTCCAAACCTTTTAGAGTAATGAAAAAGTTTTGCACTTTTATTTGGGGGGGGAGTGGTTAAAGGGCTCATGTGTCCAAAACTCATCAAATTATGTACTTAGAGATTGGATTTATTTTGTTGTATATGCATTACATTTCAATAAGACTACTGAAAATTCTATACAAATATTTGCTCTTATAGGGGTCTGAATACTCAAGGCCAGTTCAGGGCCTCTTTGCAGCTACTGAGTATTTACATGAAAGAAACATAAATGTTACAAACCAAGACTTAGGCAGGGGTTTTTTTGTTGCTGTTATTTTTGTTTGGTTGGTTTTGATTTTTGGTGTTTTGTTGTTGGTTTTTTTTTTTCAGAAAGCTGGTTTTCCAGCTTATCTGCCTCTACCTTCTCTACTTCCAGCCCTGGGTAGGTAACCCCTTCCATGGGGTTCGAGTTTACGCTGGCTGGATCTTTTTGTACAAATAAGCAAATATATGTTTGTTTTCTTATTTCCTGTTCCTTCTTACACAAAATGTGGCAATATATATTATATATAATAATATTTTAAGACTCTAGTTCATAGAATCATCTCTGTTCTTCTTACAGCAGCATAGTAGACCTTTGTGTGGCTATACAATAGCCAGTCTCCTACTTTGGGGAATTTAAATAGTTTATACTATTTTGTGATTACACATGATACCACAATAAGTAACCCTGCCCAATGTAGCTTTGTGTTGCTAGAGGTCTCCTTGTTTTGTTTTTTGGTACTGGGAATCGAACTCAGGACCTTGCACTTGCCAGGCAGATGCTGTGCCACTGAGCTACATCCCCAGCCCTAGAGGCATCTTTGAACTTCAAATTACTAGAAGTGGGATGGTTGAGTTTAAAAGCACATGTATATGTAGTGCTGTTGGATACCACCAACTGCCTTTCTGTGATGTTGTACTATTTTGTATCTTTACTAAAAATGTATGAGAGTATAGTACCTTCACCCCCGTGACCTTGCCAGATACGTATGTTGTCAAGTTTTTGCATTTTTGCTAATCTTATGGGTGAAAGATGGTATATCAGTGGAGTTTCTACTTGCATTGCTCTTCAAGGTAAAGCTGCTAGGGATACAGCTCAGTGACACAAGTGCCTGCCTGGCAAGCACATGGTCCTGAGTTTGAATCCCTGTACCAAAAAAACCCCAAAAAAACAAAAAAAAAAAAAACCAACCTAAAGTTGAATATCTTTTTAGGTAGCTTTCTATGGTATAGATGCTTGCTGTACACTTTTCCTTTGTAGCCCTTCTCTTCTGGCCAAGCTTTATTTTCTCTTCTGAGAGAACCTGGTTGGCACATCTATCTGTGACCAAGTGGCTGGGGCAGGTGTATTCATCTCTGACCAGCTGTCTAGTCATGTCTAATGATAGGGAACTTGTGCACAAAGGAATTCTTAGGAGAGGGCACGGGCTGAGAAGTCACTGTGTGGAAGACATTCAGTGAATATTTATACCAAGAATATGTGTTGGAACCAAGACAGCTCTGCTAAGACTGGTGTCTGACAGGCCTTCATTCAGTGTATATTTTTGAATACCTAATATAGATAGATATAGGTACACATATAGATATAGATATATACAGATCGAGACCCCATGGAAGAATTTCTTTTAATAAAAAAATATGGGTCTGGGGTTGTAGCTCAGTAGCAGAGCACTTGCCTATCATGTGTGAGAACCTGGGTTCAGTCCCCAACACCACCACAAAAACAACAACAAAACAAAAACAAAACCCACCACAGACCATTACAGAACATTTCCAACATTCATTCAAGTAGAAAAGATGTATATTAAAACTCAATAGGCCAATCACTCCTGTACAACCATAAACTCATGTCCGGTGTTGCTCATCCATGCACCTCTGCCTCCTTCCCCACGACCTTAAATGATTTCATCTGTAAATATTTCCACATGAATCTCCAGATGATAAGCACTCATAACCCTAAAAACATAGCCATTAATCACTGTCTACCTTAAAAATGAACATTAATTGGTTAATATCAGGTGTTCATGTCGTTCAGGTTCACATATTTGTTGACTTCTACCATGTACTCAGATAAAGATCCAAAGAAGGCTCACATATTAAAGTTGATTTAGATGTCTGTTGATATGTGTTTCTTTTAAAAAAGAGTTTCTCTGTATACATGTGATATTAATGCTGAACTGTAAAATGCAGGAATTAAAATGTCACCCTATAATTCCATGAAAAAAATAAAAAAGAGATTCTCCCTTTTCTCTCCCTTTCTCTTTTTCCTTGTAATTTGTATATTGGGAAACCAAGTCACTCGCCCTATAAGGAGCTTGCTGTTTTCATGCCTGAGTTGTTATTATTTATAATATTTCCCCAACCTATGAGTTACTTTTAAGTTCCTATTTGACTTGATGGGGGAACTTTTTCAGATAGACTCAAAAAGCATGACTGTCTTTCTTTTAGGGATATCAGCTGTCATCTGTCAAGTTCAATCCAATATTAGTTCTTTAGGGGATAAAAAATAGTGATATTTTCATTTTATATTCCTCTTTGTTAAATGGAATAGTTCCATAGAGAAAAGCTTCCAGCCATCTGGCTATCCATATTACAGTTCCCATAGGAAAGCTGGGGAAATGCTTGCGCATTTCCTTGTTTTCACCAGTCTTCAACCCAGCAATTGGTTACCTAGCACAGAAAATGCGAATTGAACCAGAGCTGCCTCTTTCGTGGGGGGAGAAGGCACGCAGACCAGAGATGAGAGAAGCGGCAGGTGCACAGACAGGCACAGCCCAGAGCATCGCACTTCCTAAGAGGCGGAGCCAGGCTGGGAGTCGCTCCGCTCCTTGCACCGGCGTGCAACAGGGGGGCCTTGTAAAAGATAGGGGAGCATTTCAGCTGGGCCTTAGAGGGTGGAGCACCTTGGAGCACGGGTTACTTCCCGGCATCAGTTCTCCCTTCTGCGCATGGCCTTCTGGGAATAAGCTGCCTCTTTACTCCACCTTCCAGCGTGGTGTGGCTCTAGGACTAGGTTCTGGTCTTGGGCTGTCATGGGAAAACGTGATTTATGCAAATCCAAGGTTCTATCTTTGGAGCGAGTGGGGGCAGGCCCTTCCCTCTCTTCCCCCATCCTATTGCCCACAAGTGGATGCTGTGAACCAGCTTGGACCACGAAGACCAGGCAGCATTCTAGAGATGACAGAGCAACAGGATAGGAGGGAAGTGCTAGGTTCCCACCATCCCCTCAAGCCACTGGCCCCAGTCCCTGGTCATGAGGAGTAAACCTCTTTCCCAGGATAGTGTGGAGGGCAGTGCTGCCTAGAGACCTCTGGCGGCATGTGGTGTCCTGTGGGCGCAGTGGGGCAGCAGGAGAAGAACCCATCTTCCTGAAGGGGAAGGGAAGTATTTGGTGGGAAGACTGTAAAGTTAATGTTTCATTAGCTTTACACATTGCAGAGGAAGAGGAGGGAGCATTAAACAACTCAGAAGTTTGTTGAGGATACGGCTAATGAGATTTGAGAAGTACACTGACTCTCCTTTATGTCCCCGCAGTTTGCTCAGGGTGAGGGTAAAATTTTGTGTGCCTGTTAATAGTAATGGATAGGAGGCCTGAGGAATCATTCACTTTAAAAAGTGAAGTGGAGCTGGACATGGGCACAGGCCTGTAATCCCAGCACTTTGGGAGGCTGAGGCAGGAGGATTCCAAATTCATGCCTAGCCTGGGAAATTTAGCAAGGTGCTATCTCAAACGAAGTGGGATGTGGCTCAGAGCACTTGGGTCCAATCCCTAGTACCGCAAAAATAAACGAATCAATAGACTGAAGTTGGCTTGGTTTGTGGCTCAGTGGTAGAACTCTTACCCAGTGTGTGGGAGGAAAGTGACGCCCTGGAGAAAAAATGAAGTACTTTCTCAAAAAACTTTTGTTTTCCAAAAAAAATTTATTTTTACGTTTTCCTAGATTAGCTCATATACAACTTAGTATTCTTTTATTCATATTCAGATTTGAAATTCATGTGGGATTGATACCTAGTATAAAGTAAGTGCAACATTTCAATTGTTTTTCTAAAAATTATTTTTCTATTTCTCTAAAGTGGCACCTTTGTCATACATCAAAAGCATCTGGCAATATCTACATAAGTTAAACATGTTCACACCTCTGAGCCTCTAATGCCGCTCCTAGATGTATACATAACAGAAGCGCAAGCAATATATACTCAAAAAGACAGATAAAATGGCTAGAGCAGCATTATTAGAAATAGCCCTAAAAGGGGAACAACCCACTGTCTATCAAGAATAAACTGTACAAGTTATTGTATCACATATTTGCTACATTTTGGATGTAGAGTGTCTTGGTCCTCAGCATGGTGCTATTGGGAGGTGGCAGAACGTTTAAGAGGCAGGACATAGTGGGGAATCTTTTAATCACCAGGGCATGTCCTCTGTGGGGGGCGTATCCTCCGTGGGGTGTGCCCTCAGTGGGGGCATGTCCCCTGTAGGGGCGTGTCCTCTGGGGCAAGTGCTAATGGGGGCGTGTCCCTTGTAGGGGCGTCTCAGCGGAGCATGTGCTAGTGGGGGCATGTCCTCCTTGGGAACTGCAGGGACCCCATCTCTTCCTTTTCCTCTTTCTTTCACACTCAGCCATGAGGTAAATAGTTTCCTTTGCCACAAATGATGGCCGATGCCTCCATGATCCTAAAGCCATGGGGCTGATCAGCCATAGACTGATGCCTCCGCAACCGAGAGCCAAAATAAATCTTTCCCCTTTATTGATTATCTTAGGTATTCTGTTATAGATACAGAAAGTTGACTAATAGTATTCGGTCAGTAGAATAATACCTAGCACTGAAACAAGTGAGTTAAACAGGATACACTTCACAGCATATTATTGAGTGAAAGGGGACAAAAGTAAAATAATATATGTAGTATTACTCTATTTACATGAAATTTTGAAACGGGCAAAACTCATCTACAGTTTTAGAAGTCAGAATAGTGGTTATCTTTGGGGAGCGGAATGGAGCTAGTGACTGGGAGGGGCCCATAGGAGATTCTGATGTTCCATTAAGGTCCTATTTCTTAACTTGGGTAGTGTTTGTGACACTGAACGTACATGTAGATTGTTTTCATTTCTCCATGTGTATGGTATGGATCAATGTAAATGTTATTTTAAAGAGTTAGATCTCACATTCCGGAGACTGAGGCAGGAGGACTGTTGCAAGTTTGAGGCCAGCCTGGGCTACATAGTGAGTTCAAGTCTAGCCTGAACTATATAGTGGGACCATGTGTTACTCTTAACCTGGCCAAAAAAAAAAAAGATCTTGTGCTCTTAAGGAAGTAAAACTGCAGAGAGACATGTACAGAAGAGGCACCTGGTTTTAAAGTAGCTGTTTGATTTCTTGAGTGAAACACCAAAGCATACAAAGATATTTCATATGTGCCATATAAAACAGCAGACACAAGAGGAAAGTAACAGTAGTAGCTAGATTTAAGCAAATTTTAAATACCACTGGATATAAAATGTACCCTTAAACAAGTAAGAGGAAAAAAACTGCTGTTGACTGAATATGAAATGGTAGTTTAACAATGGCTCTGGTGACGCACAAATTGGTCATGTCTGCTTCTCATTAACTCAGTCTCTCTGATTTATGTCCAGGGACACGGCAGCTTTTGTTTTTGTCCTGTCTTCAGTCCCTGTTTCCTTGGCTTAAGGCACAACACCTTTGCATGTATTTCAGGAACAAAATGGAGAAATGTTTTCACCTCATTGTGGGTCTCTTCCTTTCCTGGATCCTACATGGCCCTTCCTCGGGTTTTACAAGTAAGTTTGGGATTATGGCCGTTCCTCCAAAGTGAAATGTTGATTTTGTTGTCCTCAGTTTCCCTGCTGTTCTGTTACCCCGCCTTTCTGTGACCACAGTAACCTTTCATTTGAATGAGCTATCTTATTAAAGACATCATAAACATCAGTCAAACTCCTCGACAGCGGTGCCGCGGTAAGAGCCCCGGCAGTGATCACCCTGGCGGAGGCGGTGACAGGGCTGCTGCCTGGCCAGCGGCAGCTGGAAGAGGCTCCTTGATTTCAGAGATGCTAAAACGTGAAAAAAATATGCATTTTAGAATCGATGAATCAGTGTGTTGAAGGGAAAAGCAGAGTCAGAAAATGACTATTTACAGAGTTAGAGGAAGTCTTACGTACTTGCATAACGGGCTGAAAATAAGCAGTGATGTATTTCAAGGATCTAGAAGTAAATCAAGGAGCAGGTCAAGTGAAAATAACATACTTTGCTTAAAATAAACATGCTGTGCTTGCTGGAGGTCATTAGTCTGACACAAGAAGTATGGCTGGTCTCCCTTTCTGGTGGGAAAACTTGGAGCTGGGGAGCACTGGTTGATTTTTGTTTGCATTGATAAGTACGATCGAAGTGTAATAGCAAAGATATGTTGAACATCCCCCCCAGCATGATGTAAGTGGCTTTGCTGAATTGGGTAGCACTTTTCTAATACCGGTTCCCTCAAGGTTTTTGTGTTGGAGCATAATAACCATAGACATGATACACTCTTTGTATTTTTTTTTTGTACCGGAAATTGAACTCACGACCATGCATTTGCTAGGCAGACGCTGTGCCGCTGAGCTACATCCCTGGCTCAGACATGATACACTCTTAAGTTTATATTATTAACATTTTCCCACCACCTTCTTACATCCAAATAATCAACAAAATGATAAATCAATCCCTGATTTGTAGCAAGTGTGAACTGCTGCTGTAAATCCTCTCATCTTGGCCAATTTCAAGCTGTGTGATCATACTGAAAGCAGGGTCAGGAAGAGGCAAGCAGTAGCACGTTATGTATTATTTTCATCATACAAATAGATACAAAGGATGCAAATAACCTTAAATCACAGGTAAGAGTGAAATCAGCAGTAATAACTAGGAAGTAATGATTATCTTGTTTCATTTGTTTGTTTGTTTGTTGCTGGGTCGGGGACCAAATTCAGGGCCTTGTACATGCTAACCAAATGCTCCATCACCAAATTATACTCCGACTCCATCTTATTTTCAATATAGTTTATTTAACTGTGTTTACATAATTTAATTTTTAGTAATGGCTTATGTTTGACAAATATTTGAAAGACTCCTGAGATTTTAACAGTCCTTTAGGAGTCAGCTCCAGCAAACCTCTGCTTTGGAATCAGACAACTTCATATATATATATATATATATATATATATATATATTTTTTTTTTTTTTTTTTTTTTTTTTTTTTTTTTTTTTTTTTTTTTTTTTTTTTTTTTTTTTTTGGTCTTTTTGAGACACAGTGTTGCTATGCAATTCAGGTTGGCCTTGAGCTCACTTTATAGCCCAGGCTGGTCTCCAACTCACAAAGATCCTCCTGTCTCAGCCTCCCAAGTGCTGGAATTACAGGTGTGCACCACCATGCCTGGCTGTGCTACTTTTTTTTTTGTACCGGGAATCAAACTCAGGACTTCAGGCTTGTCGTGGAAGCACTTATGCTAGTGAGCTGTATCCCCAGCCCTCAGATTTACATTTAGTTTTATTAATTTCTTGTTCTCCACCCATGGACAATATACTCAACTTCTTTAAACCTGGTTATTTCTACAATAGGGTTCATACCTGTATCACAAAGTGTAAAGATGAGACAGAGTGAAATTTAAAGTGCCAAAATCAACACAAAGCAGGGACACACTGTTGTTTCTCTTTTGCCTTTTGTTCAGCCCATCCCGAACAGTCTTCCTGGCCAGCGGCAGCTGGAAGAGGCTTCTTGATTTCAGATATATCTCTGCTCCCTCTCTCCAAATTAGTGGTCTTAAACACAAATTTCAGTTTGCTGTCCGTGTCCACATCTCGCCGGCTTCCTTTCCGTATCACTCCTCAGGAGACTGTCTATGCCCACCACAGAGCTATCAGCCCCTCCTACCTAGGCCCTCTGAACCCCGCTCTGTACCTCTGCTCAGGACATTCCTCATTGTTGACATCTCTGTACCATGGGTGTCACTGTCCTCCTTCCTCCCCGAACACACCCCTGACCCCCCTAAAGGGCATCTGACAGGTATCAAGCGCTGAGAATGTGTCAGGCACTGTGCTAAGCACTTTCTGTGCATTATCCTGAAGAGATCCTCATTTAAATGCAGACACAGAGGCACAGGTAGAGGAAATCAGGTGCCCAAGAGCACCCGCTGAGTGAATAGTAGAGCTGGAATTCCAACCTAGATGTTCTGAGTCCCAAACTTGGGCTCAGACATCATGCCCCATTTACTGCCTGAATACCTTTTTAATCAATCACCTCTGTTAAGTGTTAATGTACTGTAGCTTGGGCTATTTTCATGTCTATGTTTATATGCTTTATCATAGTATCATTGTCTTCAGGATATTTATAAATTGTTCTCTCCTGTATCAGGTGCTATAGTAGGCATTGGGGCTACAGGATTAGGCCTTGGATAAACAGATTACAAAAGACCCACAAAGAAGAATACTATACAGCTAGAACAAAGAATGGGGGGAGGCTTTTTATTATAGGACTGGGAAAATTTCTGAGACATATTGGTCTCTTACATTTGCAGCGCTGTGGATGAGATATAGTGTTAAATGAACAAAAATAAGGCGCAGAAGGGCTTTGCGCATAACATCACTTTTTTTGTAAAACGTAATTTAGGGTGAAGAACCTGTGTGCGTATATGTTTGAATTTGTTTAAAAAAACACTGTCCTTATCATTATGAAGTGTGAAGTCTAGGCAGCGTACAACAGTGAGTGCTGTAACTGATGTACAATGGAACTTGACCTTGGACAAATAATGTGTTCTGGAACCTTCATGAATCCCTCAAGTAATGAGCAGCACTGTGGCATCAAGGCCGGCTGCTTACGAAAGCCTGAGGCTCCCCTTCTAAGTGTCCAACAGTGGAAATGGCTTCCAGGAAGTGGAATGTTTTTCCGCCTTCCTCACATGGGTGGCGATGTGACTGCGTCCTGGCTGATGGGACGTGGGCAGCAGGGATGTGACTACTTCTAGGCCAGACCATGAAAACCTGCTGCAGCGTTGGCAGGTTTCTCCCCTCCCACCTGCTGGCTGGACACTGAGGCCAGGCTGTTCCTAAACAACGGTGAAGCGATGCTTCTTTACACCCCGGCCTTGCCTCCAAACAGGCTCACTCTGAGTAATAAAATTCTATACTGGTCAGCCGTCAAGATTACAGTGCCAGTCTGCCATTGTATTGCCTCCGTTATCATGCACTCGAGTATAAAATTCTCCTCTCAGAGTAAAATTTTTAAGTGATTCCTTCATGCTCTTAATAATTTATCTCACTTGATAAACATGTGTTTAGATGGGCTGGAGCTCCTGCTGAAAGTTTTACAAACTTTTTTTTCATATTTTTACCTAATGCCTAAGGTAGGATCTCCAAAACACAAAGCTCTGCCAACAAGCATGTTGACATTTCATTCTTTAACTGATCCAAAATTTCCACTTCATATGTATGTATGTATGTACATGTGTACATATGTGCAGGATGGCTGACATGGTTCCACTATTGTCTTATGTCACTTTATGGTAAGGAATAGTTGATGATTGGTTGTTTGATCAATGTTGTATGTCTATATGTGTTTTCCTGAGCATACACCTTGAAATTATCAATATGTAATACAACCATTGTTAATTCCCTGTCACTTTGTTTATAATTCAGTTTTGATTGTACTGTTCTTGTGCTACTTTGTGTCTCTTTGTTAATGTTTTCCTTTTTCGTTGTTGTTCTTTTTCTTTTATACTTTAAAAAAATTTTTTTAAATTTCTATTTGATTTCAAGAAATGTGTTTTCTTAGACCTTTTAACTTCTGTTTCTTATTTATGTATTTATGTATTTATTTATTTATTTTTGGGTACTAGCAATTGAACTCAGGACCTTACACTTGCTAGGCAGGTACTGTGCCACTGCGCTATATCCCCAGCCCCCACCATGTCTCTTTTTTAAAAGTTTATTTTAAGCTTCACCATACATATAAAAGAGCACTCAAAAGAGAGTACAGTTTTCAAGAAAAAATGCAAAATAAACTGTTGATAACCATGAATCGAGTCAAGAAGCTGAGCACTGCTAGCCCCCTCGAAGGCCGCCTGTCGTCCCTTCCCAGTTAGACTTTCTTGTCTTTCCCCGCAGAGGTAACTATGACCCTGGCATTTCTGATCATCATTTTCTTTATAATGTTGCCACCAATGTATAGTCCCTGAATTATCTAATATGTTGCATGTTTCTTGAACTTTATTTAAAGGGCACAATCAGCTGTCGGTTTGTGTCTTGTTTCTGTGTTTGTGAGAGTCATCCGGGTGGTTTTCTGTAGCTTTTATTTTCATCGTTGAAGAGTAGTTCTTTCTATAGGATACCATGGCAATTATTCATTGCACTCTTGACGGGCCTCTGACTATTGGAAACATCACTTTAATGATCTTTTTTTTTTTTTTTTACATGTATCCTGGTGCAGGGGACCATGCATTTCTCTAAGGTGTAAACCTAAGAGCGAACTTGGGAAGATGAGGAATATTATTATCTTCACTTTTGCCGGATAGTGCCTGTTATGGTTGGTGCTTGGATGTACCCCCGAAGCCTCATACGGTCATGGGGGTGGGCTTTTTCAGAGGCAGCTAAATCTAGAGTGTGACTGATTCATCATGCAGTGCTGGGGTGATGGGTGCTGGGATTAGGGCTGGGTGGTTGCTGGATCAGTCCACTGATTGGATTGGCACTGCTTTAATCCCAGAAGTCTGGGTAAGGTAAAAGGGGCAGAAAGAGGATCATTTCCCTCTTTTGCTCTTATTTTGCCTTCTTCCATTGCCATGAACTGTTGCCCTCTGCCATGTGCCACCCTGCCCTGGAGCCAGCAGATTATGGACTGAAACCTCCACAAACTGTGAGCTAAGTAAACCTTTCCTCCCCTTAATTTTGGGCTTTGGGTATTTTGTCTCAGCAACAAGAAAAAAGTAATGAAGACAGTGCCATCCTGTTTTGCACATAGTCGTACCACTTTGGGTGACCACCAGCGATGGATGAAAGTGCCTCTTATTCTTCATCTACGCTGACATTTACTGTTGGACTTTGTGTATCAAGCTCATAGGCATTTCACTGTGTTTTTGATTTGAAAAAGTTTTTTACTATTCATGTTTGAAAATCTCTTCACAGACTAATTGAACATTTGGGTTTCCTTTCAATGTGCAGTACCTGCGTTAAGGTTCTTGCTCATTTCCTAGTGGTTGTTTTACTTTTGACTGTAGGAGTGCTCAGTCCCAGTGTTAGCTGCAGGGATTCCAAATGCTATCTCTACTTCAAACCTTATTTTTTCACTCTCTTTATTATAGTGTCTGGAAAACAAACATTCTTAATTTTATCAGGTCTGAATTTATCTTTTCCTGTATAGGTAGGACTTTTTGTGTCATGAGAAATTCTTTCCCTGAGATCATGGAGTTATTTTTCAATATGATATTCAAAAACTTCATACTCATGCTTTCACATTTAGATCTTCATTTCACCTAGAACTATGGGGCTCATTTCATTATGTTCCATGTGGCTCCCCAGTTTCCCCAGCACTGCTTACTGAAAGTCTGACATTTCTCAGTTGATCCACACTTCTATCTGCAGTCCAACAGCAAGAGTTTATATCCATAGGGGTCTATTTCTGGGGTTTCTATTGTGTTCCATTGATCTTCTTGTGTAACCCTAGGCCAATACACGATTTGCCATCTAAGTTTTATTTCAGTCATTCATTCAATCCATTTATTTGGGAAGCCCAAGGGACTGGGAATAAAGCTGTGAACACAGCAGACAAAAATCCCAGCCCTCCCAGAGTTGGTGTTCTAATAAGAACATGAAACAACAAACAGGATAAATACATTAGATGTGTAGCACGTTAGATATGACACACGCTCAGGAGAAAAGGAAAGAGGGGATCTTAGAGGTGCTGGGGGCTAGGCGGCAGTTCTGGATAGGATGGCTGGGAAAACAAACGGGGACGCAGTCTGGGGCTGTCTGGAGGAGGAGTGCTCCTGGCAGAATCCACAGGTTGCAGAAGCCAGAAGACAGGTCTGTGTCTGGGGCGGGAGGAATGGGTGAAGCCAGTGAGCATGCACAGTATGAGAAGCTAGGAGGAGACAGACTCAGAGTTAGCAGAGGACACTCAGGTTGATGTTGTCCCCTAGCTATTGCAGACCGATTAGACCCACAACCTCCCAAACTAGGGGAAGACAAAGGCTTCAGTAAGAGTCAAGCGGTTTGATTTTAGGGCTCCAGGAGGTTCAAGACCCTCTCCCAGAATTTGAGATTCTCTGGGAGCTCAGACCAAAAACCTTTCTGGGTGGCCCATATTTATATAGTTATCAGAACTGAAAAAAGGTGGCAATCTGTCTTGAATGGCAGGGCCTTGGGAGTCCCTACAAGGACTTCTCCACGTAAGACATTATGTTAATTTAGAAGAACGATGTTGTCTCCAGGAAAGTCTCCATGCAGGAGTGAGATGCCTGCAGCATCTTTAGTCTTTATCTAGTTAATTGAACTTGGAGCCAGGTGTCCTTAGCTGTGGCCTTGTCTTGTCCTTTGAGGCGCCACGGCTTCACCCACCATCACAGGCCACCCATCTCCAGACAAGGGGCGTAGGTCTTGGGCAGACTTCCAAGAAAACATGAAAAGCCAGTTGGTTAATATAAATCCTGCTCAGAGCCATTTCATAGTGGTCTTCATCAGAGGGCAACACTGGGATCCTTGTCATTCCCAGCAGGCTTTTGGCCTTTGCAGCTGGAGTTTTGAGTGGACCTATGTTTGACCTGACCTCTATTTAAAAGGCACCCTCTAGAGGTGGAGTTGAGCAAAGACTGAAGGGCTAAAGTGGAAACAGAGCTCAACCGAGAGGCTGTTAAAAAAAAAACAGGTGAAAGAAAATGACGACTTGGACCAGGGCCATAGCCACATAAGAGAGTTTGGATTCTGGATTTGCTGAGAGATCAGTTGTGAGGTTTGAGAGGAAGAGAGCAGTCCAGGATGATCCAGAGTCTTTTCTCGGAGACACTGTGCACAAAAGAGCAATGTTTTTATTATTTGATGAGGGTTTTGGTACTTAGGGTGTGGACAGAGAACGGGGCATCACCAGGATGCAAGCGCTGGGCCAGATGTCCGCCATCACCACCTCCACCCATGAAAGTCAAGGAAGACTTTCTGGAGGAAGCTGAACCCAAGCTAGTCTTTCTGAAGGACAAATGGGGATGTTCCAGATGAGCCTGGGGCATTTCAAGCAGGGGTGTGGCATGGGGAATAGTTTAACAGTATGCATCAGCTCAGGACAAACATTCCCAAGCTTTCTCAGATTACTGAACTTATAACATCTTAGCGAGTTTTTTATGGCATCCCTAGGCCAAGAGTAATACCTAGCCATCCCATGATTGACTGATTAGGTCTAAACAATAGGACATAAGTTATGTCCTAACAACTAAATAGCTTTTTATGTTTTTAATTTTTGTTTTTTTTGTGACAGGGTCTTGCTGTGTAGTTCAGGTTGGCCTTGAACTCACAGCGATCCTCCTGCCTTAGCCTCCTGAGTGCTGGGATTGCAGTTGTGCACCACTGCATCCAGCAGTAGCTGCTTTAAATTGAAATAAAATAAAATAATATTTTAACTTTATTGCATTTTTTTTTTGAGGCACGGTCTCACTATGTAGGGCACTATTGAACTTGCTTATGTAGCCCAGGCTGGCCTCACATTCACAGTGATCCTCCTGCCTCAGTTTCTCAAGTGCTGGGATTACAGACATATACCACCTCACCCATTTTAACTTTATACTTAAATAAAAACAATAGTACACTAATGAGATTTGTACACCTGTTGGGCACTACACAGGCTTCCGACACAATATTAAACTGGACCAAAGTGTCCAATAGTTTCTTTTTCCACACTGATTTTCACATACTATTTATTTTTACCCTAGAAGCTCTTGAAAATCCAGGTTTGCAAAGAAATAATGTCATTTAAAGAAATGCTTTTCATCTAAACTACCTCATCTTAAAGGTTATGTGGTGTTTGGCATATGCTGAGTGTCAGTGTATTTCCCCTGGAAAGTTAAAATGTCTTCCAAAGCCTCTGGGAGTTAAGGGTCCTGGGGTGCCTTGGTGCATATTTCAGGAGCTACAGACCTTGGGTGTGTGGGAGAACTGAAAGCATTTCAGCAGTAGAAGGAAATACTTTTGTATAGGAGAGAGTAAGGAGAAAGAAAGGTAAACCATTAAACAAGGCTAACTTGTGCAAGGCATTGTTTGTCATGTTAAATTTTATCCAGGCAAATGGAACACCAAGAATGTATAGTTTTCAGAAATGCATGTTATAATTACATAGATAGCTAGGTAGGTGTACACACACACACACACACACACACACACACACACACACTCAATGTGTGTATATCTATAACATATTGTGGCTTTTGCTCTACAATTAGCAAGAGCACTTCTTTGGTATCAGAAATCGAACTCATGACCTCACATTTGCCAGGCAGGCGCTGTGCCGCTGAGCTGTCTCCCCAGCCCTTTCCTCTACAATTATATATACTAAATGACTTAATTTTGAACTGGGAGGAAGTTAGAGAAAGCTTAACTTTATAAAGCATAAACTACATAGGTTGGTCCTTGAAGAACAAAGAACACTTGACTAGGGAAAGAAACAGCACACTGCACAATGAAATACCTAGACATGGCACTGTCCCTGTGGACAGCATAGGGATAGTATGCCTGGGCCAGGAGGTGAGACTGAAAAGGAGTAGAACAGAGACAAACCGAGGCGGCGGGGAGATTAGCTAGAAAGGTGGGTGCACTAGTCAGCTGTCACTGCATAACCACTTCCACAGTGTTTCTCACTCCAAGTATTTCTCACTTCTGAGCCTGCAATTCAGCTGGGGGAAGCCGGACCCAGGCTCCAGGTTGCAGGGAGGATTCAGGTATGTTTCATATGTCTCCACAGCAGCTCTGGACTAGACGGGGACTTGATGTTCTAGTTTATCTTAGTACAGAGGCTGTCAGATGGTGCAAAGACACATGCAAAGCCTCTGCTTGTATCACAACTGCTAACTTTCTGTTGAACCAAGCAAGACACATATCTAAGTCCCAAGTCACCAGTGCAAAAAGTATGTTCTGCTTGCTCCAGGACTTTGCAAGGGGAGGGGGAAAAAGAATTAACAATGCTTTAGTTATTATAGTAAAGAAGAAATAATAAAAGCAATAACAGAGGAAATGAGGTATTAAGAATCAAAGGTATTAGGAAGTAAGAGCTCTCCAGATTTAGGGTCCATGACAAGCAAGATTTCTATCTTGGGCAGATGGATAATAAACTAATACAAAGCACTTAGTAGGAGTAGGTGCTGTACTGTGTACGTACGTTGACTAATGTAATCTTGTCAAGCAGTCCCATGGGCTAGCAACTAACATTATCTCCATTGTCCAGAGAGGAAGCTAAAGCTCAGTTTTCTATAACTGCCCAAGATGAAAAGCCTACGTGGTGAGACAGAAACCCATGATGCCTGGCTCTCTCCGCAGCCCACGTGGCTGACCATCATGAACACTTCTCTCAAAGATGCCTGTCAGAGAGTGTCCTTACTACACGGGGTGCACAGCAGCCCCCTCCACGGGGTTCTAGTGGCTGATCCTGAGCTATAAGCTGTACTCTTGTAAGTGCGCTTTGACCAAATTAATTGCTAAGTTATTTGCAAGGCAACCACCATGCAAAAGGAGGATCAACCAAGAAAACTCCACAAGCTAATATACAAGGCATATTGTCCTAGGGGAGTTTGTACTGGTTGCAGTAGAGAGGAAGAGCAGAGTGAGTGATACCTTGTACATCACCAATATTTCTGCAGGGCCTGCCACTGTAGGAGGAGATTGGTAGTACTCTCAGAGATAAAATCTTCAGACTGGAGTCTCCTGGCACCCCAGAAAGCTAAGGGATTAAAATCTGTCTTCAGTGAAGGAACAGTAAATTTAGAGGAAGCAGTAATGTCTGGAATAAGAGATAGAAGATTAAGTAAATTATTATTGAGTAAAAAAGTAGAAAGAAGGGAAGCAGAACATCCAAAGGAGGATATATTTCTGCTGGCCTTTTAGGATCCTTAGATGGCCTCTAAAGGTAGCAGTGAGGATGGCATTAGACTAGAGGGTCACAGACTCTCAGAGGTGAAGGTGTGGAGTTCCACTCACACTGAAGCCATCTGCATACACTGAGCATTGTTTTTAGCATACTGCTGCTGTAGCAAGCACTAGGCTGAGCATTGTTAACTCATTTAAAATGAGTTTCACAACTGAATGCAAACTTCTCTGTGTGTGTGTGTGTGTGTATGTGTGTGTGTGTATGCATGCACAGGTATATACAGATCTAATCATTTTTTTTTTCTGGAATGAAAAAGATACACAGCTTTCATTAGGCTTTCAAAGAGGGCGGTTAATTCTAAAAATACTCCGAAAACTGATCTTACAGTTTTTCACTGGACAAAAGCTCTAGGCCCCTTTCCCCAGGGTCAGCCCATTTTGTTGCTGGGCATTCTGAGCAGTCTTCCTCATCCTGAGCTGGCACTATGGTCCTCGGGGAACTCCACCCCTGCTCCTGAGTGTGGCCTCCAGAACAACCCTGAGTGAGTCTAATCTCTCTTTTATCTTTTTGAACAGACTCATTCCTCAGTTACTGACATTTTTGCCCGATATGAACTTCATTGTTTAAGGAAATCCTTGACATTTTTGATGCATTCAAAGATCCTCATGGAGCCAGCAAACATTCTCATATTTTGACGTTTGTAGATTTAGCTACCTGGAGCTTAAAGGTAGCATTCTATGGAACCCCATAGAATGCCATGGAGTAGAATTTCCACATTTGTGAAAATATCAAAGAAAGAACATGGAACTCGGTCCTCATTCACTGCTTGACAAAGACAGTAATGCTAATGATGGCTCCACAGGACCTGATTTTCAGAAAAAACAGGCTACAAATAGGACATTTATTCTGACCGTAACAACCACAGAGCTTCAGAAAATGCAGCATAAAAACTATTTACAAAGGTGAGTCTATGATGAGGAAAGACTTTCTCTATGTTGTCCTATTGAATTTTTTAAAAAAGCCTGTAACCGCAAACTTCTCTTTTTCATTTCTTTACACATTGGATTTCTTATCACACACAAACCCTTCAGTAATTCTATTTTAACCATATCTGTGGCTTCTTCTCCCTTCCTGTTAGCATTCACTCTGATTTAGTTATCCTCTGGAGCACCCTTAGAGGGAAGAACTAAATCTTTGCAGGTGCAAGAGGTAAAGAAACAAATGTTCATTCATGTAGTGAGCACATACTGAAAACCTACTGTGTACAAAGCACATTAAGCTCAAGGAGTCAAAGAACTAAACTACAGTTTAGTTTAGTGCCCAGGTTAGTGCAAATACAAATTTATATAGTGGTAAGATAACACAACAAAAAGGTAAACTAATAAGTCCATGATATACATAAAATGGGATCTTAAAACACCTTCTAGTTAATTAAAATAAGGGAGAAAAAGAGAAGAAAAGAACAAAGATATGGTCAAATAGGAAACAAATAGCATAATATTAGATTAATCATATTAGTGATCCTATGAACTGTAACTTGCATAACTCCCCTAATTGAAAACTAGATATTGTCAGGTTGGAAAATAAAATAAGACCCAATCATATGTTGCCTAGAAGAAACTCACATTTTAGGGGAAGGGGACTTTGAAATTGACAAATAAAAATAAGTTTTGTATTTTATATATTCTGTATATTTATGATGTGCAACATATTTTGAAACATGTATACACAGTGGAATGGCCAAATATAGCTAATTAACATACTAATTTCCTCACATACTTACTTTTTTGTGATGAGAACACTTAACATCTGTTGCCACAGATGTGTTGAATTTATTCCCCCTTCCAAACAAAATTTGGGTTCATCGACTAATATCTCCCTAAACCCTCCACCCCCCGATCTCTGGTAAGCACCATTTTATTCTCTGCTCCCGTGAGTTTAACTTTACTAGAGTCCACACATAAACGAGATCATGCAGCATCTGTCTTCCTGGCTTATCTCACCCGACATACTTTCTTTCAGGTTCATTCACGTGGTCATAACAGACAGGACTGAGCACTGCATTCCAGTTGTGTGCGTTTGTACATGTGTATACATTTTCTTTATCTATCCATCCACTGGTAGACACCATATCTTGGCTATCATGAACAATGAAGCAATTAACATGGAAGTCAAGATGACTCTTTGGCATTCCGATTTAATTTCCTCTGGATATACATGTTGCCAGTACTGATTTTGCTGGATCATATGACTTTCATGTTGTTTCCCATCGTGGCTGTACTGATTTGCACTCTTACCAACAACATAGAAGGATTCCCTTGTCTGTACATCCTTAAAAAACACTTATGTGAAGTATATGAATTGATATGTCATTGTGGTTCTAATTTGCATTTTCCTGATGACTCATGATAGTGAGCATTTTTCTATAGCTCTCTGAGCCATTTGAAGCCATTTATTCAAGTGCTTGTCCCATTTTATTTTATTTCACTTTATTTTTATTTTTTTGGTACTGGGAATCGAACTCATGACCTAGAGCTTGCCAGGCAGGTGCTGTGCTGTTGAGCTATATTCCCGGCTTCCTTGTCCTGTTTTAAAATCAGGTTATTTGTTTCCTTACTATTGAGTTTGTCAGATATTTTGGATATTAACCTCTTATCAGATGCATGGTTTGCAAATATTTTCTCTTATTCTATTGGTTGTTAAGAGGTCACTTCAAATATAAAGACACAAAAAAGGCTAAAATTATAAGGATGAAAAAAGAAATACCATGCCTTCAGATATTTCTAAATCTCTGATTTTTTTTGTTTGTTTGTACTAGGAATTGAACTCAGGACCTTGGGTTTGCCAAGCAGGCGCTGTGCCACTGAGCTATGTCCCCTCCTCAAAATCTCTTTCTGAATAAATAGTAGAACAAATAGAAATAATTGGTGAAGATATGGAATACTTGAACATCACTGTCCTCACTGTGACTAGTTGGCACTTACAGAGTACTCCATCCAGCAACAGCAGAGGTCAAACTCTTCTGAAGTGTATACAGAACATTTACTGAGATCATATTCTGAGCTGTGAGATAAGTCTCAAAAATTTAAAGACATTGATGTTATAGGAACCATGTTTACTGATCAGATGCACTAAAATTAGACATTGACAAGAGAAAGTAATCTGGAAAATACCTAAATATTTGAAAACCAGAGTATATTCAGTATATTTAGTATATTTCTAAATAGGCCATGAGCAAAAATTAATTTAAAAGTGAAATTTGAAAGTATTTTTAATTGAATTAAAATATCAAAATTTATGGGATCCAATTAAAGCAGTACTTAAGTAAAAATTGTAGAGGCTGGGAAATGAGGACTGCCGTGAGTAGAAATAATTGCACTAAATACATATTTATTTATTTGTTTGTTTGCTTATTTGGTTTTTTGAGACAGGGTCTCACTGTGTAGTTCAGGTTGGTCTTGAACTCTTCACGATCTTCCTGCCTCAGCCTCCTGAGTGCCGGGATTACAGGTGTGCACGACCATGCCTGGCTCTAAACTGTCATTTTAGAAGAGAAGATGGGTCTGAGATCAACGACCTCAACTTTTACCTTAAGAAAATGAAACTCTTAATGAGAACATAGGAAAATCAGTAGAGAAAAGTCAGTGAAACCAAAAAGTAGGAGGGGGGGGAGAAGGTGAAGGAGGAGGAGGAGGAGGAGGAGGAGGAAGAGGAGCGGGAGGATGATGAAAAAGGAGAGAGAGGGAGAGAGCAAACTACCAATAACAGGAATGAGAGAGAACATCACTACATCTGTAGGTAGAAAAAAGAATAAATGAACAACTTTATGCTCACAAATTCAACAATTTGGCTGAAATAGACAAATTCCTTGAAAGGAACAACTACTAAATTTCACTCACGATATAAAAACTGAAGTATCTCTGTACTTACTAGTAAATTTATCCTTAAACTTTCCCTCAAAGTAAACTCCAAGTCCAGATTATTTCACTGGGCAACCTACCAGACATTTAGGGAAGAAACAATGTGAACTTTATGCAAACTTTTCAGAATAGAGATGAGGGAGGAATACTTTCGGTCCTGTCTATAAGGCCAGCATGATAGAACCAGACAAAATAATGTGAGAAAACTACAGACTGATATACTTAAAGGATATAGATGTGATGATTCCTAACAAATTTAACAAATCAAAGCCAATATATAAATATATACAATATAAAACAGGATAGCAGTTCATAACCAATATATTATCCTGGGAATGTGAGTTTAGTTATATTTGAAAATCAATGTAACTCAATACATTCATGGACTAAAAAGAAAAATCATATGCATAAAGCATTCCACAAAATTCAACATACATTTCTGATGATCCTCGGCAAAGTAGGGATAGACCATCCTCATCATAAAAACCTACAGCCAACATCATACCTAATGATGAAAGGTTGAATGTTTTTCTCCTAAAATGAACAAAGCAGAAATGCCTGCTCTCATCACTTCTGTTGAACATTGTACTAAAGGGTCTAACCAGTGCAATAAGGCAAGAAAAAAAATACAACTAGTTTGGAAAGAAAGAAATAAAACTGTGTTTATTTGCAGATGACCTATTACTTGGTAGACCTCACAAAAGAAAAAGCTAGAGTTAATAATGCATTCAGCAAAGTTGGAAGATGTAAGGTCAATATATATAAATTGTTCATATTACTATATAATATCAATGAATAATCAGAAACTGAAGTGTAAAATACTCTTAATATAAAAAATACAAACTAGGACTAAATCCTAGAAACTTGAGGAAGACTTATCTCCTTAAATCTACAAAAGGGGCTGGGGATATAGCTCAGTGGAATAAGCGCCTGCCTAGCAAGCACAGGGTCCTGAGTTCGATCCCCAGTACCGCCAATAAATAAATAAATAAATAAATCTACAAAAGGAGACTCACATTAACAGAACATTTATGAAATGGAAGATTCAGTTCTGTTATAATGTAAGTTTTCCCTAAATTGATTTATAGATTTGTGGTGGATGGACAACTGGTGGCCAACTTGTAAGAACACCCAGGTGAACTGAACCAGCGTGTGGTGCTGGGCGTGGGAGGCCCCCCTGAGGGTTGTTGCAGGCAGCATGAGAGGCAGAACTGGAGAGGAAGAAGTAGAGAGGCTATTGGAAGCCAAGAAGCTATTGAGTGCTGTGAGAAGCTGTAAAGAGCTCTTGGTTCTCTTGGAGGAGCTTGTCATGCTGGTTTTCCTGATGAACTCAGCTGTTCATTGTGCGAGGGCCTCAGAACCTTGCTGTCACTCAGAATGGCTTCAGCACTTTGGGGAAGCTCTGGTCCTCACTTTGAGCATCGCTTCCTGGCTCTGAAGGGGAAGGTGGCGCCCTGCCAGTCTCCTGGAGAAGCTTGTCACATTGGCTTTCCTGATGGGAACTCGGCTTTCCTCATCACTGGAGGAGCACCGGACCTCACTGTTGCTGAGGATGGCTGGAGTACTTTTCAAGGGAGCTCTGGTTCTTCCTTTGAGCATTGCTTCCTGGCTGCAGTTGATATCCCTCAGCCTGCTAGCACAGATCCTTCATCCCGCTGGCACAGACTTTCTAGCTTCCACCACTGACCTCTGGGCCTTCCTAGCACAGATCCGTGTAACAGGCCTGCATGAGACATTGTCGTGGGCTCTGGGCCTCCACTTGGGCTCATGGGAGGCATTGTCATGGGCTGTAGGTCTTCAACTGGACTCATGCAGGACGTTATCATGGGATCCAGGCCCTCAGCTGGGTTCTTTGGTCTTTAGTGTATGGACAGATTCCCTGCACTCTCTTCTGTATATGATTCTTTGGGTGACTATTATAAATAATCTTATAAAATATGTGTTCTCTATTATATTGTTACTCTTGTAAAATCTCAAGCTAGCACAAGATCCATGCACCTTGATCAAAATCCTTTTTTTAAAAGAATTTGACAAATTTAGCTGGGTGTGGTGGCTCACTCCTGTAATCCCAGCATTCAGGAGGCTAAGGCAGGAGGGCGGCAGTAAGTTCGAGGCCAGGATGGGCTACATAAGGGAGTCCAAGGCCAGCCTGCACTATATAGCGAGACCATGTCTCAAAAAATAAAACAAAACAAAAACAAAAAAAGAATTTGACAAGCTTGATAAAAATAGCATCACACTGGCACCGAAAGAGACACGTTGGTCAACGGAACAGAATGGAGGACTCAGAAACAATCACTCCTGGGCACATTCAGTTATCTGATTTTTGACAAAGGTGACAAAAACATACGCTGGAGAAAAACTAGCCTCCTTAACAAACTGTGCTGGGAAAACTGGTTATCTACATGCTGAGGAATGAGTCTAGAACCGTATTTCTCAACATGCACGAAAATAAGGTCAGACATCTAAGAAAGCAGAAACACTGAGTCTGCTGGAAGACAAAAGTGGTAAAACTCTTAAAGACGTAGGCTTAGGCAAGAGCTTTCTGGATAAAACCCCATTTGCACAAGAAATAACACCAACAATCAACAAATGAGACTACATCAAGTAAAAAAGCTTCTTTCTGCACAGCAAAGAAAACAACCAACCGAGTAAAGAGGCAACCTATAGAATGGGAACATAACTTTGCCAGCTACTCTTCAGACAGAGGACTAACATCTAGAATATATAAATAACTCAAAAAATCACACTACATAAAACAGAAGACCCAGTTTAAAAACATGGGCCATTGAAATGAATAGACACTTCTCAAAAGAAGTACACATGGCCAATAAATACATAAAAAATGTTCAGCATGTTTGGTCATTAGAGAAATGCAAATCAGAACAACACTGAGATTCCATCTTACTCCCAAAGAATACCTATCATCAAGAAATTAAACAAGTGCTGGAGAGGTTGTGGGGGAAAAAGAAACACTTCTATATCGTCGGTGAGAATGTGAGCTAGTACAGTCACTTTGAGAATCAGTATGGAGTTCCTCAGAAAACTAAAAATTCCATTTGACTGGGCTGTACCTTTCCTGGCTGTCTTCCCCAAAGAATTAGAGACATCGTATTACAGTGGTACATGCATACCCATGTTTTAGCAGTACAATTCATAATAGCTAAGTCTTGGAGGCTGCCCACATACCCACTGGCAAAAGAACAGATAAGGAATATGTGGCATATACACACAGTTGGAGAACCACTCAGTCACAAAGAAGGGTAAATTTGAGCTCTTTGTGGGGAAATGGGTGCACCTTGAGACCACAGTGCTCAGCGAAATAAATCAGATTTGAGGTCAAATATCACACAGTTTCTCTTACATGAAAAAGCTAAAGTATAAATACTGTAATTTAGGAGCAAAATAGAAGATGATAGGAAAGACGGGTTTGTGGAGATGGGGAGGGGATTTGGGGATAGGGATGAGGATGGGGAGGGAAGTAAAAAGGATCAAAACGAGGTCTGTATATGTACCGATTCCCGCCATGAATATATTTATTTTGCGCTGCAAACATATACTAATAAAAAAAGGAAGAGAAAAAGGTTTGGAAAGCTGATTCTGAAATTCATGCACAAATGGAAAAGACCTAGAATTGTAAAATTAACACTGAAGAAGAAGGGCAAAGTGAAAGAGCTTAAACTACCTGATTTCAAGATTTATTATAAAACTAATCAAGCCAGAGAAGTAGTAGGGTCAAAATAGACAAATAGATCAATGAAACAGGCTAGAGAGTCCACAACTCCACCCTTACATACCTGAATAAAGCATGACCCATAGAACAAAAAATAAATAAGACTTCACAAAAATGTAAAACTTCTGGGCTTTTGAAAGACTCTGTTAGGAGAATATAAAGCCTAGACTGGGAAACAGTATTTGCCAATCACATACATGTCAGAAGCTCTGTATCCAGAATTTATAAACAACTCTCAAAACTCAGTAATTAGAAAACAACCTAAAACATAGGCAAACAACTTGAGCAGACAACTTCACAAGGAAGATTGACTCGTGATGAATCCGTAAAAGTTGTTCAGCATCTTTAGTCATTGGTGAAACAAATCAAAACTATAAATGAGACCTATTAGAATGCATACCTATTAGAATGCATAAAACTAGAAAGACTGATCACACCAAATTCCGGTGAGGATGTGCAGCAACCAAAGCTCTCATTGGCTTCTATTCAGAACATAAAACAGAGTAACCACTTCGGAAAGCAGTTTGGATCTTTCATGCTGTATTAAATATACAGTGTTCCTACAAGAGTCAGTCATTTTATTTAACTAGGCATTTATAAGCAAGAGAAATGAAAGTATACGGCCATACGAAAACCTGCACATTTGTGTTCCCACCAGCTGTATTTGTAATAGACAAAAACTCGGAATAACCTATATGTCATCAACAGATGACCGAATAAATGAGTTGTGGTACGAGATAGCCCCATAAAGATTCTTACTCGGCAATAAAAAGGGATGAGCTTTTCGACAGGCAACAGCAAAATCAACTCAAAATGATTATGCTGAGTGGAAGAGGTCATACCTCCCCGCCAAAAAAGAGTTCACACTTTCTCCATTTATCTAAAATTCTGAAAACTGCAAACTAATGTATAGTAAGATCAGTACTAGTTGCTCGGTGAGGGTGTATGGGGACACTGAGGCAGGACGGGATTAGAAGGCACAGGAAGCCCTGGAAGGTGATGGGCTATCTTGGTGGTGTAGATTTCGTGCATGTATGCACATGTCCACACTCTACTCCGTAAACATGTGCAGTTTATGGTGCGTCAAATACGCCTCAATAAAGCTACCTTACAATGTACATAGTAGTGGGCATGCCATGTGACAGGTTGTGCTAGAAATCCGTGAAATGCACAAAGTTGTGCTAGAAATCCGTGAAATACACTCTCCCCTGTAGTCCTCACAATAAAATCTATCAGGCCGGTACTGTGATCGATTGCTCCCTTTTATAGACAGAACACTGAGGTTCAGAGAGGTTGTTACATGCCAAACCTGCCCAAGTGTGGATTTGTGGCAGAAAGCCCTATTCGGCAGTACGTGCTGCAGAGCAGCACAATCAAATGCTTAGAGTACTTGAAGACCCTCGTAGGAGTGAGCGCTTCAGGTGCTCAAGCCTACTTCACAGATGCTCACACTGAGGCTCTGAGTGGTGGCCGCTACAGTCCCAGACCCGGGGTCCGTCAGGGAGCAGCATCTGCCTCTTCCTACTAGGCCCCTGGCCGCAGGAACACAAGCCTCCCCCTGCATGCTGCTGGCCGACTTCGCATTTTATCAGTTGTCCAGAAATCAAGTAAATGGAGTTCCTTGAGTTTAGAGATGTGAGAAACTCCAACAGCTGAGCCATCCAAGGTTATCAGACACGTCCGGGAGAAACCGAAGACTTGGTAGTGACCAGAGACGCACCTTCCGCGAGTCCACGCCGGACCGGCGGGACGCGCCTCTGAGCGCTGCCCCGCCCGCGGCCGGCGGGGGCGTCGTGGAGGCGGGCCCGGGACGCTCGCTGGCCCTCCGGCGCGGCGCCCCCTGCTGGCGCCCTGCTCCCTCGCCCGGATCGGTCCCGACGGCGCGGGGACGCAGGCCTGCGAGCCAGCGACGGACGGCCGGCCGGGCGGGCGAGCGGCGCGCGCTGCAGGGGTAGGTGGGCTGCGGGGCGCGGGCGGGGGGCGCGCGCGGAGGGGCGGGCGGGGGCGCGCGCGGCGGCGCATGGCGGGCGGCGCGAGTCATCAATTATGCAAGGACTCGCGCGGCGCGGGGGGCGGGCGCGGGCGCGGGGAGCGCTCCAAGATGGCGCCCACCGCAGTCCCGCCCGCCGCAGCCTCGGCGCCTCTGCAGTCCGGCCGCGCCTCCTGGGCCCCGCGCTAGGGCCGCCGCCGCCTCGCTCGCCGCCGCCGCCGCCGTAAGTCGCCCTGGAACCCCCGCCCCGGCGCTGCTCCTGTCCCGGGCTCCCCTTCTCGCCTCGGGACCCTGGAGCGGGGTCGCCCCTCTCCAGTCCGGGGCTTTGCCGCAGAGTGCACGACGGGGCTGGCGGGGCCGTGGAGCGGGGTTCGCCCTCCCTGGTTTGGACAGGTGTTTGGAAGTCTCGCTTCCCTTTTCCATATCTACGGGGATCCCTCAGGAGAAGCGAGGACCACCTGCCCCACCCGGACACCCTCGCTCTGCCCGTCCCTTGGCTCCATCGGGGACACGGGTTGCCCTCGGCGCCCCTGGCGCGGTGCATCGCTTACCCATCCCCCAGTGCCGGGCAGCGTCGGGCCCCTCTCGGGGTTGCTCTGGGAAGGGCAGCGAAGTCAGGATCTTCC
Source organism: Dinomys branickii (assembly GCA_004027595.1). Lineage (NCBI taxonomy): Eukaryota > Metazoa > Chordata > Mammalia > Rodentia > Dinomyidae > Dinomys > Dinomys branickii. Next base: position 38,658 of record PVLD010002969.1, read on the forward strand.
TACAGCTGCCCCTCAGCCCTGCCCCCTCCCCCGTCTTACTGCATCCTTCTCCTCCTTCTGGCTCCAGATTGCTACCATCTGCAGAATCCAGGGGCTCCCGGGTTCTCTGGGCGGCCAGGACTCCCCCTGTCCTTTACTCGGATGTGTCAGTCCCCCTCCCAGCAAGGTGCTCAGGGACTGTCGCCACCACCCCCTTCCTCAGTAGGCTAGGATTCCTGCATTAGGGAGTACAGCACTTTCAGAATATCCCCTTCCCCCACCCCGTCCCTACGCCACCCGCTGCAGAGCCTGCTCCTCTCCCCCTCGCTCTCTTCGCTCCCCCACCTTACCACCGGCAGCAGCACCCTGGGCCTCTTGTGAGCTTTAGAGCACCAGACCGTTTGCCCAGCTCCGCAGCCTGGACCCCTCCCCTCTACTTCTCTTTCGGCACGTTGGGGGACCGCAAAGCCTCTGCATTTCTCTGGGGAGCTCAGCTCCATCACCTCCATTGCCACCAGCAACCACCGGTGGAGACTTGGCAGTTAACTTTCCGGGCTTAGCCAGCCAGGGCTGTCAGACCCCTTCAGGGGCCTCAGCTTCAAGCTGGTACGGAGCGGGAAGCATTTTTCAGCCTGATAAATAGGACTCTTCAGACCGTGCATCCCTTCCAACTACTCCACCCTGTGCCCTCTTCACTCACTTACACTGCAGCTTTTGAAGCATGGGGAATACATTTATATCCGAAGATTCCAAGATTCGCATCAGTGTTCATAATAAGTGGATGTCATCTGTTTGGGGGTGGGGGGAGAACTTTGCAATGAATCTCTTTAAATTCCAGGGGAAAGAGAAATAACTAGCAGGAAGCTAGCTCTGCTACCCCAGGAAAGCTGCTTTTAATGCACAATGGGCACTAGAGAGGCAGGGGTGAAAGCAGGAAGTGTGGGTGAGGGCCTGGAGGACCGAAGGGGAAAGTGCTTTTTATAACTGTTTTCTCAAGTTTGAACCTGGAAATCCCTCAGAGAGGTAGCAGTGCGTTAGGGCTGGGGAATGTTTTAGTTTTCCAAGGGAGGTTTCGGGTGTGGTAGATTTTTCACTGTCTCATGATCTCTCTATACTTCTCTTTTTTCCATGTGCATTAGAGGATTTGGGGCAGGGGAGGGCTTTTTTCTTTCTTCGGGAATTTCTTTGATTCATAATGCAAATGACTGGACAGCATTACCACCCAATACTAGGATAATAAAAATCTTGGGGGATTCACAGTGAAGTGCTAAAAGCTTTGTAGCACATTGCCTATAACCTGGTTCTTGAAATACTGCAGCGTTTTTTCTTTGGAACTCATGACCCATAAGGCTTTCAGTTCTCCCTGAAAGAAAATTTGATTGTGTGTGTGTGGGGGGGTGTAGCGATGTTTGGTGTTCAGGGAGCATTCCCTGCCCTAGAAATTGAGGCTGTCCCTGGAGAGGGGTGCATGCGTGTTCTGTGTTCTTAGAACATCTGATTCAGGGTGTATGTAAGTGTGTATGATTCTCAGTTGGGAGGTGGGTATTATAAAGCAGTTTATGATGGTACAGGCCAGTTATTGTTTTTCTGGAGCTCAGTTTTAGAGGTTTAATATATGTGTCTTTGGTTTTCTTTGGGGCTTTGTCAACTTTTATTAAAATATTTGGAAGATTTTATTTTAAGTTAATATTAATATGGTGGAATACAGCACACTCAAAAATAAATAACCATGCCGTTGCTTGTTGCTTCCTTGTAGGACTCTTACCAAATTTTTCTCCTGTCAGCTTTGGGTTATCTTTATCGCTCCTGCGGGGCTTTCTTGTTGTGGTGCTGAAAGGACAGCTCCCGTCCAACCGCTGTTAAGCGAACACAGGCTGGACAGGATTTTGGTTTTTATTTGCTTTTTATTATCAGCAGGCTTTCCTGTGGATACGGACGTGCATGTACATGCGCAGCTGGGTCTGTGCTTGGGGTGGAAGGCCTCGTTACCACATTTTCTTACTCCCACATAACTCCTCATTTTGGCTGTCCCTCGAGCATGCGATGTTTTACAGGCTGCAGCAGATCCGTCTGTAAGTCACACAGTGACAGGCTGCTGACTGCATTATTTCAGCACATTTTAATCACTTCAAATACTAGGGACTTATAATATTTAGGAAATTTGGTCTTCGACAGAAGTAATTAGATAACTGGCCAAATTAAGCTGGTTTCAAAGGGCATCTTCCCTGCACTGGTGGGATAGTGAGGGGAAAGAGACTTGGCAGAACAGGATGGTAGGTGATCTGTGTCACCCATTGTATCGCTAAGTATATTCATCTGGAAGAGCTATTTTCAAATCATAGAGTACAAGGGGGAGTATAAAATTCGGCTTGTGCAGTCACCCCCCACCCGGACTCCCTCCGATAGGAGATCTCTGCTTTGAGTACTTTCATTGGTAGGAGACTTACTACCACAGAAAGTAGCTCATTCTACTTGGCGACACTGTGATTGAAGTACATTAATCTCATTGAAAAGGTAATATAAATAAAGTTGAAAGACATGTAACTTGGGGCTAGGTTTGGGGCAAATGTCATTCTTGGGCTTGTTACTAAGAAAAAAAAAGACTCAGTGTTCTATAGAGGTTGTACAAGAAATTTGTGCATACTTGAAAAGAGTACAAAGAGGCATGTTCATCTAAAGGAAGAAATGGCTACAGATGGAAAGAAAACTAATTATCTTTAATGTGCTGGTATTATGTAACAAGATGTTTGGAAGGTATGTGATTGACTTAATGAATACTTAATTCCTATGGATTATATCTAACAAGGACAATAAACCTACACTGCATAGAAAGTGTTAAAAATAGAAAGCTTACCTGAAGTGATATCAATTATCATACTTACAAAATCAATACATATCTATTGCAGAAAAAACTTAATATATGTAAAAACAGGAAAAAAAGAGATACTCAGTCTTACCATCCTAAGCAGAAGAGTTGTCCTATGTTTGATTGTGTGTGTGTGTTTAAGTTACTTAGAATGCCACAGTATTTTTAAAAGAGTCTTAAAAGCTCTTAAATTCATTGTACTAGTCAGTTCCTTAGGGATATAAAACTAGATTGTTGTATTTTAGTTTACCTTTTTCTTAATCCTTTTAAAAATTCACTTAGAGAGTTGGACTCTTGTGACATCTCTTGATTTAAATTTAGCAAGTGAACTGGAGTAATAAAGAAACCTTTTCTCAGTCAGCGACTCAGTGTATCATCTCACTTTGTACCTACTGTGTGCAAGGCATTATACTAGGCATTGGCACGCATGTAATGGCACAAATTTTAAAAATACCATGCTCAAAAACTGTGACTGTTAAAGTGTGAAAGGATGGAAACAGAACTTCCACCCTTTAGGTTTGTTGACTGCTGAAACATTGTATGGTTGAGTCCAGTGACTAAACCTAAAAACGAGTAGTTTATGTGAGAACGGGAAGTAAATGCAGAGGGGAAGAAAAGGCCTCTGGAAAATTTTTTTTCTGTCCTTTCATCAAATTGTAGAAACAGGACACACACTTAAGCACTATGTCACAGATCAAGGTGACGTGAAGACCCCAGAAGTTACCACAGTTATGTATTGGAAAATCAAGGGCAGTAAGACCCTTGGAATTAGACAAACTAGATTCCAGTCCTGACTTTGTTACTTGCTTTGTGCACTTGGGCAACTTATTTCATCTATCTGGCTTTAGTGTGCTCTTCTGTAAAAATAGGCATAGTATTGCTACATTTCTGGGTATTTGTGAGGATTAAATGAAATCTCTGTTTCCTTATGGTTTCTGACACATAGAACTCAATATGTATTAGCTTTTTTTCTCCCTAGGCTTTAGCAACTTAGTGTGTATTTACATATGTGTTTGATGTAGTATATATGTACTGTATTAAAGTTCAGTAGTCTCAAAAGCAGACAGTTCCTTTATCTTCGATCTGACATAAAAAGTATAAACTGCAGGCTGCTTAACTCGGGTGGACATTGCTAGTCTAAAGAGAGAAAAGGTATACTGTACAGTTGTCTGTGTTGGCCTCCACCACCACACTGCAAGTCCACTCACCAAAGTAACTCTTTCTTCGTTTGGTCTCAAATTATCCTAGAATAGAATTCTTTACCAAAAATAGTGCTCACCGGCAGTCAGGCAGCTGGGCTGTTTTTAGTTGTGGCCTGGGTTCTCAAGGTGGAATGGGCCCCAAATCTGGTCTTTATCCTAACTAGAGCTGGATTTTCTTCTTGTGCCAAGTGGCTACACCAGTTTGAGTTGGGTTTGTCTTCATTGTTTTAGATTTCTCCATTATGTAGTCTTTGAACTGCTTGTTTGAATGGCTGTCATATGTTTAGGTCTTACAGGAGACGGTCCACCTGTCCACTTTTGGCAATTATTACCCTTTTTTTGAGACAGGGTCTCACTATGTAGTACAGGCTGGTCTTGAACTCAATTGGGTAACACAGGGTGGCTTCAAACTCACGGCAGTCCTCCTGCCTCAGCCTCCCAAGTGCTGGGACTTATAGGAGTTTGCCACCATCCCTACCCATTATATTGCTAAGTATATTCATCTGGAAAAGCTATTTTCAAATCATAGAGTACAAGGGGGAGTAATTATTGCTCTTTGTCTGCTTATGGAAACTTTTTTTTTTCAGTGCCAGGGATTAAACTCAGGACTTTGGGCATGCTAAGCAAAATACCCTTCCACTGAGCTACATGCTTACAGAAATTTCAAATCATTCTCTCAAAATCCTCAAAAGTCCTGTTAGCAGGCTTCTTCATGTGCAGTTCATTAATGTGGTTTTCATGCTGTAAAATCTGAGTTCCTGGGGCGGAAGAACATTAGAGAAATTGTGACTTACAGAGTCATTTACTTTCCTCCATTGTGGGTGCTTAATTGTTAGCATTTCTAGCAGAGTGATTTTGGGGAGTGAGAAAAGTCAAAATTAAAAGGTTACTTTTAACCTTTTAATGGATGGAATTAAATACAGCAAGTATTAATCTCATTTTATAGCCAAGGACACTGAATATGCAAAAGATTACATGAGTTGTCCAGGGCTAAAGACTATTTAAGTGGTGGATTGGAGGCTGGTACCCCCAAGCTAGGTTGACTTCATGCTTACCTTCCCCCCCTATTAAATGGTTTTTTATACTCTAATGTTCCTATAACCAAATAATGTGAACAATTTTGGTTTTATTTTAAGAAATTATCATTATCCTAGGTAGCTAAACATATCTTAGTGAGTGGGCATAAGGAAAGACGCTGGGGTGGGCTGAGGGGGGATAAACATACCTTTGAAGGAGAGTGTTCTGGAACAGACAGGTTGAGGGGAAACGAATTGGAGATGTATCAATAAGCAGAACGTGAAGAAAAATAGAAGACATGAAGGTGACACATGGTTTTCCTTTTGTAGCCACTCTAGCTACTTTTTAAAAGGCTGTCAGGCGTTAGTATCTGCTCATCATTCTCTGTATCTCTTGCATACAAACACTTCTGCTTGACTCTCAAATACTCTTGCCTTGGCTCTCTCAGTTGTAACCGGTCGCACAGGGTGCCGTGACCACCATCACCTGGACCCCTTGGCTTAGACAGGGCTGAAATTGGTGTGGGACTGAGAACACAACATGCTGAGGGTGGTGGTAGGCAGCGTGAGTTGCAGCCGCAGTAGTTCCGGGCGTCCTCCGAGCTAGAAGAGTAAAGGTGAGAGGGCATAATAGATTTCCATTAGATATTGGAGCTGGTCACCCCAAAGAAAACAGTACGGAGTAAATGATGGGACTCTGAGGGTCTAAGAGGTACCATTAGTTAGGGACTGAAGCGCTTGTGGTCCTGGGAGGAGTTATGGGTGGGGTAACTAAAATGTTAGGGGGAGACATCGGGAGCACGTGTATGTGTGTGACTGGTGTAGGGACAGGCCTCCTGCACTCGTGGCCCGTCCCAGGGTCTGGAGGGGAAAGCACGGAAATCCTCAAAAGTCCTGTTAGCAGGCTTCTTCGTGTGCAGTTCATTGATGTGGTTTTCATGCTGTAAAATCTGAGTTCCTGGGGCGGAAGAGCATTAGAGAAATTGTGACTTACAGAGTCATTTACTTTCCTCCATTGTGGGTGCTTAATTGTTAGCATTTCTAGTGGAGTGATTTTAGGAAGTGAGAAATGTCAAAATTAAAAGGTTACTTTTAATTTGTAGATAATGATTGAAAATGGAATAGATTGCAACTACTTTATCAGTGAAAAAGCACTTCCATTGTTCATCCATTATTCTCTTTTCTTACTGGATTAGGAATTGAATCTAGGGCCCAGGCCTTTTTATGTTTATTTTGAGACAGGGTCTCATGTAGTTGCTAACTTGCCCAGGCTGGGCTTGGCTCAAACTTGTGACCCTCCTGCCTCAGCCTCCCACAGTGCTGGGATTACAGACACATGCTGCTGCACTCAGCACTCTTTGGTATTTTAATGGTACAGACAGATGAATGTTGAGCCTCCCAAAGCTTGATGTCCATTGCAAGCCAGTGTGAAGTAGCATTTCCCCTCATTTTGCTGCGCAACAGCCCTAAGAATAAATAGAGCTTAATTTATATGGTTGGCTTCTTATTTCAGGAGAGGTTCTTTTTCAATTAAGAATAATGCAATGGGCTTTTGTGGCCCGTGTGTGTGTGTGTGTGTTTTGTCTTAGCAAGCTGAATGAAATACTTTTAAATGAAAACAAATTGATGCATTATTAATAAGCTGTAGAGAATAATTAAGCGGTTGCAAGTGAGACTGGTGAAGCTTTCTCAGAGGCCAGAATACACACAAATGTCAGTCACTGTGGAGTTGTGTACTGGATTTCCTATGATTCTGGTGTAGGGAGAAGTAGTGCCTTTTTCTAGGGGCAAGATAGTAAGGCGTTTAAAAAGCTGTGTACTGTGCTAGGGAGGAAGCGTTGGGAGGGTGAAGACCCATCCCCGGCAGAGTGAGAGCAAGCGTGTGACAGCAGTGGAATGCACAGGGGAGCTTAGATGTGAGCACGAGAGCCGCGCGGAGAGCCGTGTTACTCCCCTCTGGAGACGCCTGTGCGTCCGTCTTTGGGTTCAGTACCAACTTAGAGTGGTCTTGATCCGGACAGTGCACAGAACCTTCAGAAGGTGGGCTTCCTGGTTGTTTTGTTTCCAGATTTTATCTTATCCTTAGCTCTGCTAAAACTTTGCTGCAAATTGCTTTCTTTATCTGATTTCTGCAGGGGGAAGACCGGAAAATATTTTTGCTTTCTGGCAAAAATTCGGTAACATTCTTACATGCTCATTTAATTGTTCTCTTTTTAAAAGAATTTTTAATCATTTTAATATAAAACACTTTTTGTCAAAAGGCATTGCTGATGGTGTCCCATCCATTCTATTACATCTTTTGCATTACATTTTTTACGTTTGTTTGAATAATTAACAGTCTTCAACAATCAGAAAGTTCCAAGTTGTCTTCTTTTACTGTCTCCCCATCATCAGTACGTGCTCCTTAAAGGCAGCTGTCACTACCAGTGTCTATTGCAAATTTTCCTTCCCACATTTGCACACATACACATCATCTTCCCCTGGCCCCTACACAGATTCTTCATTGTCTTTTAAGGAACAGTGTTAAAATAGTTTGGGTATTTCTACTCTCACTCTAGATCATTTCAGACACCAATTAATCTTCCCTCTTCCTTATTACACACGCAAGCTGTTTTATTTTTCTTAGTGAACTTTACATTCAAATTTCTTAGCTTATTTTAAAAGGTTAGCATGAGCCAGAGCAGCCCTTTTCTACCAGCTACCTTGCTCTTTAGGGTTTTCGTTGGATAATTTTCTGTGAAAAATAAAAATGTAGAGGAAGTCATGATCTTGAGAACTCTTGGCCTGTTGCTTTCTATGGGGAGCCATAAATCACTTTTCCTGACCACACCAATCAACAGCTACTTAGTAAATAGCAACTAATGGTGAGACGTTGTAGCAGGTGTTGTGTCCCTCAATATCTGTAGAAGATACGTTTTATATTCTAGGGGCCTATTTATTTATTAAATAAGTAATAGACATAAACTGTTAAAAGGTTTTTGTAATGGTTCATAAACAGTTGAGAGGGGTTTATCAGCCAACTGAAAATTAAGGAATTAAGCTTTTTGGCTTTTTTTTAGAAAAAAACTTCAAGCTGGTTTGCAATCAGAGTCAGATTGATGGAAGGATAATTTGAGCTGGGTTTTGTAGGACAGTTGGGAACAGCAGCGTGAGCCCAAGGGAAGTGAGAGTTAAAAGTATTTTGGCCAGTCCTCAAGCAAGCCAGGTGGAGTGGTGTGGGGTGGCGTGGAATCCCTTGGGGGCAGAGAAGCTTGCAAAAATAGCAGAGAATTAGTCAAGCATTAAGGATTGTTTGCAGCTGTATTCTTTATAGTGAAGAACATAGAAGATTTCTGAGGGACTACAGAATGACACAGTACCAAAGCTCTGATGTAATGGTTTAAGAAATCAGCTACCGCTGTGTAAGAGGATGGGCTAGAGCAGGCGAGGAGCAGTGAGTTGGTTTGATTCACCTTGCTGTGCACCGATGCAGGCTTGAACTAGTGTAGTGATGGTAAAGATGAGAAGGAAGGAAAATAAAAATAATTTTCAGTACATGTGTCACATGGATGTGTGTGTTTAAGTAACATTTTTCTAACGTAAGCTGCCTTAGTGGAAGTTAGGCAGTGCTTTCACATGGGGGAGAGGAGGAGGGTAAAATTATCTCGCTGCTGGGGAGGTAAGTGTTGTAATGCATGATGGCAGTGTGGTCCAGACCATTTTGGTTGGCAAACTCTATTTCTGATTTTCTAATTGCTTCCCTGTAGCGAGTTTTCCACCATAAGCTTTTAATATTTTTAAGGAAAACCTATCTTTTGTATTTCTTTATTCTCTATAGTTTTACTGGTAATGATTATTTAATTTTTGTGGGTCTTTACCTTTATTTTGGAGTCTTGTCCCTGTTCATAGACACTTAACTGGTTTTCTTTTTCTTTGAAATGCTCAACTAACCTTCAGTTTGGAGGATGAAGAACCAAGAATTATGTACCTTTTCATAGACCTGGTGGATGATGATTGTATTTTGTGGACAGTTTATTTCTTTGTCATTTGCTTGTATTCCATATGCTTCAAGAGAGCATAGTGTTGGAAGCTGTGGGCTGAATTGCAGGTAGCAGTCAAAAAGCTTTCTGACAGGTCAAAGCAGAGGAACAGAGGAAAAGGCCTTGTTCAGCCGGTGCTGTTGCTTTGTTTCAGGTGCTGCATCTTGGGCAGTGGATGGAAAGTGTCAGACTTGCAGAAATTACCTTGGTGTAGCTGGACTAGAGGGCAGTGGCCACCCGGCCCTAATGTACAACTTTGGTAGACAGTGGTGTTTCACTCAAAGGCAGAGACTGGGAGCTTGCTTCTGTTCTTACCTTTTCTAGTCAGCACAGATCTTTGAATAAGAAAAAATGAAGGGTGATTGGAATGTTAGAACATATACATCAGGATAATACAATACACTTAGAGAAAAACACATCATTTAATTTAATGCAACAAAACCCGAACTTATTAAAGTTATTTTCTTTTCACCATTAGCATTGCTCCATTCTTGTAAAATTCCACTTACACAGTTTGCACTCACAGTTGATAGAATCCCCCATGGTTTGCTCTGGAACCAGCAGAGCAGGCAGAGTTCATGTACAAGATGTTAGTAAATTTAGTGCTCTATTTAGGGATACAAAGCACCCTTACAGTAATTCCATTAAGAGATTCTCTGTGCAATCACTTTTTGAATTTCTACCTGCCGCCTAGTTGGAATGCTCAGAATAACGGTAATGAAACAACAGTGCCTTGGGAAGACATTCTTAAAGTAGCCTGCGATGGAAAAAGTCCATAAACGCCACTTGACTAAGTAATGGCAATCTGTTGTGTTAATCTGCATGTTCTAGTACAAGTGATGTTTTACTAGCTCCGTTAGTCTTATTTTTTAGCTTTCCGTTTGTAATAGTCCTTCCTTGTCTTGAGAATAGAAGAGGTTGTGTAAAACCTGAGATGACTTACTGAACGCCCAGATCTAAGGATTCAGTGTTAGAGGGAAACAAAATGCAGTGATCACGTCAGTGTTTCATTTTCCTCATCCCCCCGCCCCATTCTTCCTGGAAACTTCAACTCTAAGTGCCTAAGAGGTAAGATATGTTTTTCTTTTGGGATCTTAAGGTACACGCCTGGCATTTAAAATTTCTCAAAAACTTTGTAGGACAAAAAAGTCAAATTTTGTATTTGTGTGTTGAGTGGCTATCAGAGATTTGCTAGTAATTAGATATGCTTTTCATCTCTAATTTTAATTAGATGATATATAGCCTGCCTCTTGAGGGCTGATATGCTTGGCTCCTGACCACATGACATACTTTCTTCCTGGTCATCAGTAAATCTTCAGTTTATCTTGTCCCTTGCAGGTTGCAGGAATCGCCACAATATTTCACCTCCCACTCCTCTGCAGGCTGCCTTGTTGGTTTCCAGGGGTGAGACATAGCAATCTGATGGGGTGTGACTTCTAGGGCCGATGTGGACTTTGCTTGGGAGCACCGCCTTTGCCTGGAGGCATGCTCAGAGAAGTGTGTATATGCATGGGTATGTGTGCGTGCATGTGTAAGAATAATGCATTGATCCTTCAGTGCAACCTTTTGTGAAATCTCAAGGGAAAAATCCCCAGGAGGTATGGAAAAATATCTGTCACTTTTCTAGCCAGTACTCCAAGCCATTAGTTCTTACAGGAACTACTTCTCTTTGTGGAAGTTGAGTTGTCAGGCCTTTCCTATCAGTGCTTTTCTCCCATGATTTAATCGCATAACCTAGAAAACATTTGTGGAAATTGAATACTGACTTTTGGTGGTATTATAAAGTGGCAGTGTGGCTCTGTAGAATTCAAAGCAGGTGTGCTAGTCCAGTGTGGGCTAAAGGGTATATGATGTTTTTTATGGCCAAAGTGTATGGATTTCTTACCCATACACTCCAATAATGGAGTGGACAACAATGTTCTGGGGACAAAAAAGGGTCCCTTTCTGTCAGTGAACTCATTGCCAAGGCACTATTTCTTTCATTATAACAAATTCAATAGAACTGATATTTTAAGAGCTTTTGAAGTTATAATTTATGAATAGGAAATATATTTTTCTTTTAATATTTTAAACAGATCATTTTTTCGTTATTTTTAAATTTGCAAACAGTAAAATGAAAAAAATGATACGTAGTTTAAAGATTTTGTTTTTTGTTTTACCATACTGGAGTTTGAACACAGGGCCGGGCAGTGATATCCCCAGCCCTTTTTTCGTTTTTTGAGACAGAATCTTGCCAAGTTGGTGAGGTTGGGCTCCAACTCACAATCCTCTTGCCTCCAGTCTTCTGCAGTTCTGGGATGACAGGTGTGTGTCACCACGCCCAACTCAGTTTTGAGTTTTAACACAATTGTAACCAACACTGTAATCAAGACCAGAAATAGTTGGATCGCTCCTAACGCTTCATATAGCACCTCTGTCGTCAAATACCCCATAATCTCTAACCCTTGGCAATCCCTGACTTGTTTCCCATTCCTGTGGTTTTGCTCTTTCCAGAGTGTTATATAAGTGGACTCATAGCATATAATTCTTTGAGACTGTCATCTTTTGCTCAATATAATACCTTGCAGATTATGTTGTTGTATTGATCAGTTACTCTTTTTTATTGCTGAGTAGTATTCTATTTTATATAGCACTTTATTATCATATGTGTGTGTGTGTGTGTGTGTGTGTGTGTGTGTATATATATACACTTTGTTTGTTTGTTACAAGTTCACTTATTCTTCTATGCAAGAACATTTGGAATATTTTCAGTTTCTGGCCATTGTAAATAATGCTGCTATAAACATTCATATACAGGTTCCTGTGTGAATTTAAATTTATATTGCTGGATAATATAGTGAGTATACAATTACCATATTACAAACTAATTTAGAGCAGTTATACCATTTGCATTCTGTCAGTATGTGAAGTTTCAGTTGCTTTGTATCCTCATGTTATGGCTTATGTTTAGAATGCCTTCACCACCCAAATCTTCATACAACCATGGGTGGGGCTTTTTCCAATCTGGAGTGTGGACACTGGAATTGATTCCTGGTGCAATGCTGGGCCAAAGGGTGCTAGGACTAAGGGTGGGAGTGGTACCACCCTAAGTAGTCTGGATAAGATAAAGGGGCAGAAAGATGCTCTTAAGGCCCCTCTTGTTGCTTTGCTGCCTTCTGGCTACCATGAGTGTTCTCCCTCATTGCGTCTTCTGCTCCTGTAAACCTTTGCCCCTCTGCCATGCCACTCTGCCTTGGAGCCAGCAGATTGTGGACTGAAACCTCCGTAAACTGAGCTAAATAAACCTTTCCTCCCCTAACTTGGGGTACTGGGTATTTTGTCTCAGCAAGAAAAGTAACTAAGACACCTTTCTAGCACTTGATACTGTTAAAGCTTTTCCCCCTCTATGATCTATTTGAGTTAGTTTTTGTATAAAGAGTAAATTTTAGCTTCTTTTTAAAAAGATGTGCCCTTGTTTCAGCATTATTTTTGAAGAGATTATCTTCTATCCATTGAATTGATTTTGCACTTGTGTCACAAATCGGTTGTACTTGTGTGCATTTATTTCTGGGTTGTATTCTGTTCCATTGAGTCTATGTTCCTTTACCAGTACCGCACTGTCTTGTTTGCTCTGGTTCTACAGCGGACTTAAAGTTGGACAACTTTGTTCTTTTTTAAAAGTCATTCTGGCTATTCTAGTTCTTTCTCTATAAATTTCACAATCAGCTTGTACATATCTGCAAAAACTGCAGTTTCCAATGTTGTTTGGAACCACATTGAATCTATAGATTAATTTGAAATTAATATATTGAATCTCCTCATTGGTGAATATGATATGTATTTAGGTAACAGCTGTTTTTTATCAGCATTTTGTAATTCATAACATACAGATTCTGCACATGTTTTTAGATGCATACCTAAATACTTTTAAGTAAGTATAAACATGTTTTAGGTTCCAATTTCTAATTTATTTCTTGTATGTAGAAATACAATGACTTTTTGTATGAGAATTTGTACCTGCAATGTTATTAAACTCACTTATTAGTTCAAGAAGCTTTCTTACAAATTTCTTGAAATTTTCTACAATTATATGGTCTGTCAAAACTGACAGTTTTTTCTATTCTAACCTATATCCCTTTTCTTTTTCTTCGCTGAAAGTTCTGGTAAGATATTGAATGTGACTGGTGATAATGGACATCTATGAATTCTTCCAATCTTAGGGAAAAAGTATTCAGTCTTTCACCATTAAGTGTTAGCTAGAGTTTTTGTAGGTACTCTTTCAGATTAAATTTCTCTCTGCTCCTGGTTTATCAGAGATGGGTGTTGAATTTTGTCAAGTGTATGCTATGATGATTTTTTTCTTCTTTGGTTTGTTAATATAGTTAATCACATTGACCTTTTCAAATATTGAACCAGCCTTGCATTCCTGGAATAAACTTGCTTCTTGGCTTAATGTATTGTTTTTCTATATTGCTGGATTTTATTTGCTAATTTTTGTGGAGGGGTTTTACATCTATCTTCATGAGGATATTGGTTTGTAAAGTTCTTTGTTTTCTTCTAGTATCTCCGTTTAGTTTTGGTATTCAGATAACACTGACCTCGTAAGATAGGTGGTGTCCCCTTTAATATTTTTTGGAACAAATTGTGTAGGATTTCTTTCTTTCTCCCTTCCTTCCCTCCTTCCTTCCTTCCTTCCTTGCTTGCTTTCTTCTTTTCTCTTTTTGAGACAGGGTCTTGCTGTGCAGTTCAGGCTGCCCTTGAGCTCACTTTGTAGCCGAGACTGGCTTTGAACTCTGCAAGAACCCTCCTGCCTCATTCTCCCAAGTGCTGGGATTACAGCTGTGTGCCACCACGCCTGGCTGTAGAATTTCTTAAGTAATCCCCAGTGAAACCATGCGACCTTAAGCTTACAAAAAATCTTAACTATAGATTAAATTTCTTTAACAACAGTTTGATATCTTTATTTCTTTTTTGGTTGGATTTTGGTATTTTATGGCTTTGAAGGAACTGGTCCATTTAACCTAAGTTGTCCAATTTATTTCATCCTTAATTTTGTAAGACCTGGAATGATATCTCTTCTCTGATTTCTAATACTGATTTTGCAAGTTTTCCTTTGTTTGACTAGAGACTGATCAGGTGTCTTCATCTTTGCAAAAAATCATGTTTTTTTGTTGTTTTCTCTAATTTTGTTTTCAATTTAGTTGATTTCTATTTTTTAAGTTTTCTTCCTCCTGCGATCTTGAATTGATTTGTTCTTTTTCTGTTTTTCTTAGGAACTTAGTTGCTTTAAGACCTTTATTCTTTTCTATAAGCTTTTAATGCTGTATATATCCCTCTAAGCACTGTTGTATCTACATTTTACAAATTTTTATATATTGGATTTTTATTTTATTTGAGACTCCTCTTTGGTTTGTGAATGGATTATTTGAAAGTGTATTATTTGTAGTATTGGGAAACTCTTCATTGTCTTTGTTTCATTGATTTCTAATTCTCTTGTGATTAGAAAATATACTTTGTATAATTTCTGTATCTTCAAATTTTTGAAGGTTTGTTTTATGACCCAAGATATGTCTATCTTGTTGACTGTTCCATGAGTCCTGGAAAAGAATATATATTGTGTTGGAAGGTGGCGTTATCCATGAATACACTTATATCCATTTGGTTTTGGGTGTTTTTCATTCTCCCTGTATGCTTGATTTTTTGTTAGCTTGTTTTAATGATGACTGAGAAAGGAACATTGACATCTCTAGTGGTAATTGTGGATTTGTCCATTTCTTCCCTTGGTTTCATCAGTTTTTGTTTTATATATCTTGAGGTTCATTTGTTAGATGCACATTTAGGATTTTTTTAATCCTTTTTTTTTTTTTTTTTTGTCTTTTTGAAACAGTTTCTCTGTGCAGTTCAGGCTGACCTTGAACTGACTTTGTAGCCTAGGCTGGCCTCCAACTTGAAGCAATCCTCCTGCCTCAGCTTCCCAAATTCTGGGATTACAGACATGCACCATCACACTTGGCTAGGATTTTTTTTTAATCTTTTAATGAAATGACCCTTTATCATCATTTAATGTCTCTCTTTATGCCTGGTAATTTTCCTTCCTTTGAAGTCTACTTTCGTATTAATATAGCCACTCTGGCTTTCTGATGAGTCATGTTTTCATGGTATTTATTTTCTTCTCTTTTTACTTAAAAATACCTTTATTTTGAAGTAATTTCAGATTCATAGAAAAGTTGCAAAAATAGTACAGAGAATTCTGGTATACTCTTCATCCAGCTTTCCCTAGTATTAAGGTCTTATATAATCATGGCACATTTATCAAAGCTAAGACATTTGCACTGATACAATAAGCTAAGTCAGCCACAGACTTCCTCTGGTTTCACTGGATTTTCTACTAATATCCTTTTTTTACTCCAGGATCCAATCCAGGCCAACATATTGCATTTAATATCCTTTTATTTTATATATATAATTTTATGCATATGATAAGGAGTTATTAAATGTACCATATTGCATTTAACATTATATATATATGTATTATATATAAAATCATTGTGTTTAATATGGGTTTCTGGTAGACAGTGGGTAGTATATCCTTCTGGTTTGTTTAATACACCATGATGATCTATTTCTATTGTTATTTCTGTCCCTCTCCTTTTAATGTGGTAAGAACGTTTTACATGAGATCCATCTTCCCAACAGATTTCAGGGGCACAGCGCAGTACTGTTGGATATAGTTCCAGCGTCGGGTAGTGGATCTCTAGAATTTATTCGTCTGGTGTGGCTGAAACTTTAGCCACATCGATTCCTGGCTGCAGGAGAAGTCTGTGTTCTGACCGTTGTATGCTTAGACCATTGTATCTCATGAAACTACTGAAATACAGTATTTGAATTTAAGTCTAATAGTTCAGTTTTTTTCTGTTTGTTTCCTTATTTCGTGTTTGCTTCTTTTCTTTCCTTTTGGAACATACACAGACAGAC
Organism: Dinomys branickii; assembly: GCA_004027595.1. Taxonomy (NCBI): domain Eukaryota; kingdom Metazoa; phylum Chordata; class Mammalia; order Rodentia; family Dinomyidae; genus Dinomys; species Dinomys branickii. The sequence continues at coordinate 54,694 of PVLD010002969.1, forward strand.
AGACAGACACACTATTCTATTTGAATTTAGTCACGAGAAGTTTATTTTTCTTTTTCACTGTATCTGTCTATATAGTTATTTTAGTCTGCACTGGGAACTTTTACATACCTATTTAATCTGCTTAGAATTAATATTTTACTAATTGAAGTAGAATTTGGAAATGTTAGTACTATATATGTTTCTTTGCCTTCTCTCTTTTATGATGGTCATATATATCTGTACGCATTGAGAGTCAGTGGTATTCATGCTTTCAGCCATAGTTCACATTTTAGAGAACTTAAGAGGAAGGAAATAGGCTCTTTACATCTACCCAAATAGCTTCTATTCCTGCTGTTTTTCCTATCCTGAGTTTGCCTGTGGTACCATTTTCCTTCTATTTGAAGAATTTCCTTAGCATTTCTTTTAGAACAGACTGCCGCTGATGGATTATCTGTTGTTCTTTAATCTGAGAATTTGTTTTATCATTACTTTTAAGGGATATTTTCATTGGATGAAGAGGTTTGAGCTGAAAATTGTCTCCCTCCCCTATAAAATGTTCTACCATCTTTTGTGTGCATGGTTTCCAATGAGAAATCCACGATCATGCAAATACTATAATTGTGTCCTTGCATGTAATGCACACTTTTTCTCAGACTGCTCTCAAGATATTTTTCTTTTAGTTTTCATTGGTTTGATTTATGGTGTATTTGGGAACAGATTTGTTGTTGTTAGTTTACCCTGTTACTCGCTAAGTTTCATAAGTCTGTGGATCTTACCAATTTGTGAGCATTTTCAGCCATTCTTTTTATTTTCACTTAACGAGTAAATTTGTTGTTTGCAAATGATGCCCTATTTCATAATGTATATATATTTTTTTCTTAAAATACATTTTTGCACCATATTTTTTCAGATTTTTTGGTATTGTCCCGTAAGAGAACAAGTCTTTGAAGCTCTGTTCATTGTCTTTAAAAAAAAAAAAAAAAAGTTTCTTCTGTCTTGTTAAGGTGGGATGATTCCTGTTAGTTTTTAAGTTCATTGACTTCTCTGTTGCCTCTAGCGTATTCTTGAGTCCATTCAGTAAATTTAAAAATTTCTATTCTTGTATTTTCTAGTTTAAAATTCTGTTTCTCTGTCTCTGTGTCCTTCCCTCCCTCTTTCCTGTTTATTTTGTGAGTACACCATTACTTCTTGGAGTGCACTTTTTTTTTTTTTGAGACAGGGTCTTACTATGCATTTCAAGCTGGCCTAGAGCTCACTTTCTAGCCCAGATTGGCCTCAAACTCACAGTGCTCCTCTTGCCTTCACCTCCCAAGTGCTGGGCTTACAGGTGTGTACTGCCACGCCCAGCTTTTTTTTTGGTTGAGACGGAGTCTCACTATGCCGTTTAGGCTGTCTTGAGCTTGCTGTGTAGCCCAGGCTGGCCTCAAACTCAAAGTGATCCTCCTGCTTCAGTCTCCCAAGTGCTGAGATTATAGGTATATACCACCACACCTGGCTGAAGTACACTTTTAATAGCTACTTCAAAAGTCTTTGTCTAATCATTCTAACACCTTGGGGCTAATTGTCTTTTTCCTTATGAAATGCTGTGTTGAGTTTTCAGGGTTCTGTCTATGTCAGTTTGGACTTGTGATCTGCATCTTGGAGATTATGAATATTGAGACTGGGTCTTGTTAAAGTCAAATAGAGGTGCTTTTGATTGTTTTTAACGGGCAGCCAATTCAGTGAGGTTCACACCGCATGGTCCTTCCTGTCTTCTCTGAGCCAGGAGCCATCATTAGTTCAGTTTTTGAAGTACAGTATTTGCCGTGCTATCTCTGTCTGTTCTGTGTGTTTACCAGCCAGTGGCCAGTCCCAGACCCAGGCAGTACCCAGGGGTCAAAGCCAGTGGTCTGCTGTGGGGTGAGAAGCATGCATGTGCGGCTGGGGATTGAGCTCTGGAGCTCACAGCATGTGTGCTGAGCTCCTTCCTCTTCCTGTTGTGTCCCCAGTGTTCCAGATCCAAAGGGTCTCCCCTTCTCGCATCTTTGCCTAAAATTTAGAACTTGAGCTTTTCATCTCGGCATTGTACTGCCTGCGACCACATCTCCCTTGGGAATCAAATGGCAAGAGAGTGAGGAGGGAAAGCAGTGAAGATTTTCCCTCTCTTCTGGGGATCCCACTTGCTCTGGGCAAAGAAAACCTTTCCCATCCGGTTACTACTGTTGTCATGGTCATTGCTGCCTCAAGTTAGGGAAGAGGGAACAGAAGGAACAGTCTGGGTCTCCTCTCCTCCCTTCAGTGTTTAAGGGCTCCCTTTCCTGCTTCTTGGTCCAGAATTGGAGATTTTCTCGTAGGCTTTTCTCTCTGCACCTGGTGCACAGTTCTGGGTTTGGACTACCATTGAGAGGCCAGGCCAGAAGACACGAGAAAGGAAAAAGAGAAAGGAAACTAACAGTTTCATGATACTGTGAGTTTTCTTTTCTTTTACCAATCTCTTGCTATCAGTTACTTTTTTAACTTTAATTTCTGTTTGCGTACATAATAGTTGATTTGTGTGCATAATAATCTTAATTCTTTTGCATCTCCTTCCCTTCGCTTCCCCCACTCCATCTCTTAGACCTCTTCCCTTTCACGAAAGATCTGCCCCGTTTCCTGTCACCTGTCTTCCGCTTCAATGTCATCAGGTAATGCATACAGCAGCTCTGTCCGGGGGGTTAGTGAAGTCGGTGGGATATCGCAGGTGGAGCGGGCATGCCTCATCTCACCCGAAACCAGAAGCTATGATTCTTTACCGAACACGTGATTGTAGAAAAGCAGCTGTTGGCTGGCAGGGTGAGAAAGATGGTGGCTTTGATGCAGATCCCCAGTCCTGCCCGAAAAGTGACTCAACTGAAATGCCTCAGAATCGCCAGAGTCCCAAGGGAGGGCTCTGGTGGTTTTTTGTTTTTGTTTTTGACTATCATGTTCTTGGCACAGGATATTCTCGCTTCTTCCTTTGTAAGTTTTAAATTTAAGTTAAAAGTTCTTTGAATAGACAGTATTATCTGCACTTAATACCAAATTTGAGAGATATGAAGGGAGCAAAGTGAAAGCATGAAGGATTTCCGGACCATGGGGACACTTTGGGCGGAGGTCTGAGCAATGATGGAGGTCTTTGGTGTGAACATGAGCTGACTGATGTTCGGGCCTGTGTGGCAGTAACCTGCAGCACAGTGTGGCTCCTGGCCAGAACGGATCTACCGCCTCCGGGGTGACCTACAGCGCCAACCCCAGGCACTTATGGTGGGCCCTGCCCCACTGTTTCCGTCGTGCTCCCTGATGCCTTTGAATTCACTTACCTTCTCACTTTCTGTGGTTTCAGGGTTTATGTGCAGCAGTCAGGTACTTTCAATGAAACTTCAATCATGTATAATTTGGTGCATTTAGATTTTTCTGTCTACCTCCCCATAACATGCCTTCCTACCAAGAAAGTTTCCAGTAAGCTTTATAATGAAAGGAAGAGAAGAGCCTAGGCAGAAACCAAGGCCAGTGTGTCCTCAAAGTCTTTCTAGCCCAGGGCATACCTCAGTGGCACAAGCACCTGCCTGGCAAGCACAAGGTCCTAAGTTCTATTCCTGGTACCAAAAAAAATTAAAAATAAAATAAAATAAAAATCTTTCTGTACCAGTGTCTAAGAAAATCTCATTATTTTTAGCAGCTATGCAGCATGCCTCAATAGATCTATTATCATTGATTTAATAAGTCCCATATTGATAGGAGTTTATTATATCCATAAATGCACACTTAGTAAATAAATACTTATTGCACCAATTTCAGTCCTTCATTATTACAGGATGGTTGCATAGAATATCCTTCTACTACATAGTGAGACCCTGTCCCCAAATAACCAAACCAAACCAACCAAAACAAAACAGCACTACAAAAGTTATGATTGTCTTTTCTGATCCCTACGTCAGCATATATGATATGAAAGAATTTTGTGTCAGAAGCTGTCTTGAAGAAATACTTAATGTTATAGAGATCAAAACAGTGTCATTTAGGGCTGCTTTGATGGTTTATGGTGTTTATTTCAAATCAAGGTTTTCTTTTGCTCACTTTGGCAGCACATATACTGAAATCAAGGCTTTCTTGGAAAAATATTTTTCAATGCAGTGGAGCATCACCTCTGGTAACTGTTCTCTTGACACTATCCTCAGACCGAAAATCAGAACGTAGGTGCTTAACCTTTTTCACGCTTCCTTGGTGATGATTGTATTGGTATCTGCTTCAGTTAGTTCTACTAAATCTTAAATAAACTATAAAATTAACCTGGAAAATAATTATTTTAAAGTAAACGGTGTGTTCATTCCCAGAGGGGGCCTTTGTTGAATAGACATTTAAATAATAAAACTGGTGTTCATGACTCCTCAAGCAGTCATCTTGTTTTAATTTTTCCTCTATATAACCGTGTGTTATTTGAAAAATCCAGTGAACATTTATTAGTCTCGTAGAGAAATTCAATGCAGTAAAAATTTCAAAAGAAAAACAGCTGTATTAGATGGCTGTGCACTTAATACAATGAAGCAATTGTTGCACAAAATTTTCCTGGAATTTCTTGTTTGAATCTGTCTGCTGAACTTGTTCTAACTCAAGCCAAATTTTAAAAACAAAAGAAAATAAAATGCTCTGTAGGATCACATGTCAGTCTGCGGCAGACCAAGAAGGAGAAATCTGATGGCTGTTATAACGGCTGGAGTGATACAGAGTCACTGGAAGATACAGCGATTTATCCTTGATCTTTCCTCAGATAATGGCTTTATACAGGAATGTAATAGAGAAAAGACCATTAAGAAATTTTTTATTGTTTTTCTGTCGGTATAACAAAATAGCTGAAGCTGGATACTTTATAAAGAAAAGAGATTTACTTTGCATACAGTTCTTGAGATCCAGGAGTTTGGCTGGCTCTTGCCCAGAACACGTGAGGACTCCACCGTGGATGGCATCACAGTGATGGTCACACGTCTGGAAGGTCACACGGTGAGATGGGAGGCCAGAGGTGTGGGAGTCAGGCTTACTCTTTTTAAATGGCTCCTTCTCGCAGGAACTAACTCGCTGCCTGAGACCAGTGTTAAATTGTTTCCTATGCAGGAGGCAGAGTCTGTGCAGTTATTTGGCTGCAGACTAGGACGTTGCTCTTACATTATCATGGCAGTCCATTCCCTTCATGAACAGAAGTACCTTTAGAATACATTTAGTTCACAGCATAGTATGTCAAGTGTACCTTATATATTATTTGCTCTTTTTATAAAGATACACCCAAAAATATGATCCTATACTTCTGTCACAAAGAAATATTGGACTCACCCCCACCCCCACCCCCACTAAGTATTGAACCTACGGTCTCATGAATACTAGGCAAATACATTACTACTTTACCACTGAGTTATATCCCCAAGCCATTCCTTTTTTTTTTTATTTTCTTTTCTTTTTGAGAATGGGTCTTCAAAAATTGCCTAGGCCAACCTCGAACTTGTGTTCCTCCTGCCTCAGTCTCCCAAGTAGCCGGAATTACAGGAGTGTACCACCATGCCCTGCTAGACAGCCCTTCCGCACCTTTTGGTACTGGGCACTCAGTCCAAGGGTGCTTCATGACTGAGCCACATCCCCAGCCCTTCTTATCCTTTTTTTTGAAACAGGTTCCTAGTTGGCCCAGAGGGAACTTGAACTTGTGATCCTCCTGCATCAGCCTCCCAAAGTGCTGGGATTACAGCCAACTAGATTTTTTTAAATCAGCTTTTTCTTTTGTGATAATTTTAGATTTATAGAGAAATTGCAAAGATAATACAGAGTTTCTAGCCAGATGTGGTGGCAGTGCCTGTAATCCCAGCACTTGGAAGGCTGAGGCAGGAGGATTGCTGCGAGTTTGAGGCCAGCCTGGGCTACAAAGTGAGTTCAAAGCCAACCCAAACTACATGGTGAGACCCTGTCTCAAAAAACCCAAAAATGCAAAAATAAATACAGAATTCTTATATATGCCACACTCAGTTTCTCTAGGCAAGCACTTATTCCACTGAGCTATATCCCCAGCCCCACACTCAGTTTCTCTAATGTTTACATATTACACTGGTATATTTGTCAAAACTAGGAAACCAACACTGACACATTACCCTTATCCCAATTCCAGACATTCAGGTTTTACCAGTTTCCACATTGCTGAGCTTTTTTGGTTCCATGATCCAGTGGAAGATATCACATTGTACTCATCAGCATGTTTCCTTGAGCTTCTGTGATCTGTGAAATCTGTTTTTCCCTTGTTTTTTAATGAGCTTGATAGGTTTGAGGAGGACTGATGAGATAGTCCATAGAATGACCTTCCATTTAGGTGTGTCTGATGTTTGCTCATGCTTTGGGTTGAGGTTACGGGTTTTTGGGAGAATGACATGCCCTCCTTGTTACATAGTTTCAGGGATACGATATTAACGTGACTTCTCACTGGTGAAGTTAACCTTCATTATTCATTTAAGTTAGTTTGCTGGGATTCTCCACCATAAAATTAACTGTTTTCCTCTTACTCTTTGGAAATGAGTCACCAAGTCCATCCTGCACTTAGGCATAGAGGGGTAAGGATTAAGTTCAAACTTCTCAAGGAGGTACAATCTACCTATATTACTTGGAACTCTTCTGTAAAGGAATGTCTCCCCCTCTGCCCATGTGTTTATTTATCAGATTATTAATTTATATTATAATTTATTAATTTTGTACTTTGGATTATAATACAATGTCTTGGCATTTATTTTATTGCTCAGATTATTCCAGTTTGGGTTACTGGGGCTTCTTCCAGATTTTCTGTCTCTCTTTAACATGCCTTCATCCTTTTGCTACTGAATGCCTCCTTACTTTCCTGAACTAGAAATGGTCTAGATTCCTCTTGTATTTTCCCTGCCCCAGCTCTAGAAGGAGCTCTTTTCCTAAGGAGCTGTGGTTCTTTTTCTTGAAAGAACCAAGATCTGAGAGCATTGGGATGTGCATTGCTGCTACCCTTTCAGTGGGTAGATCTGGGGAATATATGTATACTGAGCATGTATTATCTGAAACACCTGGGGTCGGAAGTGTTGCAGATTGCAGACCTTTCTGGGTTTTGGAATACTTGTGATGAGATATCTCGGAGATGGGACCCAAGTCTAAACCGGAAGTTCATTCATGTTTTTGAATACACTTTGCACACATAACCTGAAAGTAATTTTAAGCAACATTTTTAATGCATTTTTGTTTTGACTGACCCATCACATGAGGTCAGAAGTGAAATTTTCTACTTGTGAGCATCATTCTGTGCTCAAAAGTTTCAGTTTTTGGAGCATTTTGAATTTTTGGATTAGGGATGCTCAACCTGAATATACGCTTGTATACATAGATACTTATAATTCTTTCTGCATCTGTTGGTGCTCAGCTTAACATGGATTTTTGCTGTCCAACTCTACCCCAGCATCACAGAGCTTTCCTTCTTTGCTTATCAGAATTTTACCCTCTGACAAGACTTCTCACCATCCACCATGGTAGATGGGAGTTTACTTATTTATTCAAATCCATATGGATGGAAAGCAGGTTCAGAGTCACTACTTTACCCCATGTACAACAAATTTAACAACTAGAGTACAGTGTTTATGTATAGAACCATTTTTGCCTTAGAGTTGACAGTCAAAATGTAATTTCCAAGGTTACTTAGGTTCACTCTTTATTTCCCGAATCTCTTTCAGTGAGTTGATGGCATGCATTTATAATATTAGCTTGTTTGGAGGGGAGGGTGGGTCAGGCTCTTGTTGCTGGTCTGAGATTACAGTGTGTACCACCATGCCCAGTTAATACATTAGATTCTTTTGTCGGAATCTTCATTCTATCTTGGCATCCCCTGACACCCTGTTGATTTTCAAAATGTTTACATAAGTTAAAGTTTATCCTCTGCACTGAATAGCTCTGTGGGTTCTGACAGGTGCACAGAATCATGTACATACGGCACGGTAACCTGAAATAGTCCCATCATTCTGAACACTGCTGTGTGGGTCCCTTTGCCTCTACAGACCCTGGTGACCACTAGTCTGTCCTCCATCCCTAAAGTTTTCCCTTTTCCAGAATGTCAAATGAATGGAATCATGGCAGTGTTTATAGTTGCGTGCATTAATAGCTTATTCCTTTTTGTTGTTGAATAATAATTGATTCTATGGGTCTATATAGCAGTTTGTTTATTTACTGACCTGTTGAAAAACATTGTGGTTGGTTCCAGTTTGGGATGCTTACAATATAAACATTTGTATATAGGTTTTTGTGTGAATATATTCACTTGAGTGAATACCTAGGTTTGTGGTTGCTAGTTTGTAGTGTAAGTTTATATGTAACTTGATAGGAAACTGCCAAATTGCACAGCTTTAGAGTTTAATGACCCATTTTTATTTTGTTTCAGGTTTTTTTTTTTTTGAGAGCAGAGGGATAATTGAACAGTTGGGTGGAGTATAAAGTGACACCCAAGAGTAGGTGATTGGTTATTATCCAATAGGACATGTGAGATTTTATAAGCGGTAGTGTAAGCCAGCATTTACATTAGGTTGGGATTGCCAGTTTCTTGTGTGTCTGGTGGTGATAGTCATGGTGGAATTCAAGCAGTTTGTGCTCTAGCCTTAATTTACAAAGGTGCGTGACAGTGTGGAGAGGTCAGTGTCACTGAAAGAAGAGTTTTTACTCACATTTCCCGAGAGAAGGTGCGCATGCTGCCCTGCACCACATGGGGCCGCAGAGGGAAGCAGCACGTTTGGTCAGGAGGAAGGAGGGAAAGGGAAGGAAGGCCGGGAGGGGAAGGCAAGGTGGGGAGGCTGCTCAGGACTGGAGGTGTAGAGGCTCTGGGAGCACAGGGGCTGCCTGATTCTGGTGGCCCGGTGTCTGGCCTGGGTTGGTTCGGGCCCCGGGATGCTAGACTGGTACTGGGAGTTAGATAACAGGGCAGCTCAGAGTTTTGCCTCTGGCTTTCAGGGAAGGATAAACACCTTTGCCTGTTTGGACCTGTGATCCGTGAGAATCTAAGAAAGCACAGACCACCACACAACCTTCTGCATAAAGCTCTCCCTTATTGGCCAGTAGAATCCACTACCCAGATGCATTCTAGTTGTTTTCTGGATGTACATTTAGATTGAAAGGAGCTTACATTATGGATGTACATTTTCACATTCATGAAAATATAATCAAAAACACGTGATGCACAAATTTTCTTTTAAGGCTCTATGACAGATACTTTACAGAAACTCAGCAGGGCCAGGGCTATAGCTCAGTGGCATGGCGGCTGCCTACCAAGTGTGACGTCCTGAGTTTAGTTCCTGGTTCCAAAGGGAAAAAAAAAAGAAAAAGAAAAAAGAAAGAAAGAAACTCAATAAACTTTCATTTAGTTAGCTGTCGTCTTACTCTTGCCTGTAACAAATGGTAATAAGGAAAGTAGCTGGAGGGCTGGGAATATAGCTCAGTGGAGTAAGAGCCTGTCTGGGAAGTAGCTGAAAAGTGGGAAGACGGGCTATGGGGGAATGTTAGAGGCCAAGAGGACAGGCTGAACCAGGAGCCAGGATACTTCATTACTGTGTTTTCTTGTTAACATGTACATTTAAGATAGATATCTTCCTCTCTAAAGCCTTAGAGAATTGGGCTTCTGATTGCACCTTGTTCTATTTTATATTATCGTTAAAGTTGAGGTGAGATAATAAATTTAAGACTCACAGTATGTTAGACGTATAAAGTATATTACACTATTTTTCTTGATACTAGGGATTGAACCCAGGGCCTTCATACTAAGCCATATCCCCAGGCTTTTTGTAATTTTCTATTATGAGAAAAGTCTTACTGAGTCACTCAGTTGCAAGGCTGGGCCGGAACTCAGAAATCCTCCTGCCTCAGTCTCCAGAGTTCAGGAATTACAGTCAGTACCACTGTGTACCCTAAAAGGCTTGGAAAGTATCGAGGGAATGAATAAATGTATCTGCTTTTTCTTTGGTTTTTGACATTAACTTAAAGGAATGAGAACTGAGAGACCTTGACGTTCTTTTCTGAACTTGTCTGATGTTTATAATCTAGAGCTGTGATTTTGTAATTATGTGTTTTTTGTGTTTAGCAATTCTGTTGAGTGAGTTTACCTTGGTACTTTAAGGGCAGAAACTAGAGTATAGGCCAGGAATGTAACTCAGTGGCACAGCGCCTGCCTGGCAAGTGCAAGGTCCTGATTCCCAGTACAGGAAGGGAGGGAGGGAGGGAGGGAAAAAGGAGGGGAGGGAAGAAGAGGGGGAAGAAGGAAGGAAGGAAGGAAGGAAGGAAACAAGGAAGGAAACTACAGAGTATGTGTACTTTCTATCTCCTGAAGTGCAAGTGTATTACAGGTACCAAGTTACTGTTGATTGATTGATATATGTTGGATGTTTAATGTATCTGAGAAAAAAAAACCTTCAGGGACCAACCCTAAAGCAGAATATGTCCAAGTGAGTAAGAAACTAGTGTATATACTGTGGGGCCACTGTGGAATGGAGTTAATAAAAAAGACTTGATGGATTTGAGAGCAGTCCTGACACAGACCTTAAGGACACCACAGGTTTAGTGTGGGAAGCCCGCCGGGTAGATGATGAGGGGTAGGAAGGGGTGTGGCATATGAGCTGAATGACGGGTGGAACCGAAGTAAAGGTCAAGTCAATGAGGCTTCAGGATAATTTCTAAGTTGCCTTTATTCAGTGTGGCTGTGCATCTATCAGAGTCAGACAAGTGAGCTGCAGAATGTTCCGAGGAGAATTGTCCTTACTGTGTAGATAGCGCTTCCAGACTGAGTTTGCAAAGCCCCCTGCGGTCTCTTAGGTTGCTGACGTCACTATTCATGCAGTCCATGTAGGGTGTTAAGAGTTTTGATTTTGGTATTTTTTTCACAGTTTTATATCCCAGCTAAGCAGATAAGGCAGAGATTAACATTTTATGGAGTTTAACCAAAGTTTGGGTTGCTCTCCTTCTGGAAGGTAAAGAGGATTCTTACTGTGTAGGAATTCCCACAAGCTAGGGGTGGAGAGGAGAGCAGTGACTGCATGCTGGCTTTTCCTAGAAATGGCTGGTAAAGACTGTTTCAAACAGAAAGAAGCATTGGGTATTGTTATCAGCAACCCAGTGTTTGTGTGGGCTAGTGATTTGGCGCTTCTCCCCTGAAATAAAGGTTATCTGCCTTACCCAAGAATAATAGCAGGTTGGCAGGTATATGTATCTGTTTTCTGTCACCATAATGAAACACCTAAGGCTGGGTACTTAAAGCAAAGAGGTCTGTTTTGTTCTCTTCTGGAGGCTGAAAGTCCAGACACCATGGCACCGGTTTTGGTGAGGGTCCCCTGGCTGCATCACCATATGGCAAGAGCACGTGTGAGAGGGAGAGATCAGATGGCAAGCCAGAGAGACAGGAGGCCCTTCCAAGCGCATGTCTCCACCAGTCCAGTGACCGCCTACCAGGCCCTACTCATCAGAGATCCCCTCCTGCCTCACTGAGGATCAAGATTCCAACACAGGAACATTAGGGGAACACACTCAAATTCCAGCAGTAGGTGTCTGCCTCCTTCATGGTCATCATCAACCTAGTCCTGTATCAGTAAGTTCCAGTTATATATCATTAAATATTAGTCTGGATAATGATTTTACTAGTGAGCTGGGCAATGTCAAGTAGACAGATAGGAAATCTGCTATTCAATTTTAGTCTAAGACTTTTTTTTTCCTTGCAGTGCTTGGATTTGAATCCAGGCCCTTCACACTGAACTACATTCCCAGCTTTTTGTTGTTGTTGTTGAGATTGGATCTCACTTAGTTGGTAATTTCCCCAGGACTGGTCTTGAATTTGTGATCCCCCTTCAGCCTCGTGGAGTGCTGGGACTGTGGTCATGTGCCAAGAATTTTAAACCTAGGTGAGCATAGGCGCGTGTATAGACAGTCACCTACTTGACCAGCTAGTATAAGATGCGGTAGCTCTCTCTTATTTTTAAGGAGCTACCATGTAAACAGCAATGTGACCAGTGTTTCACCTTAAGAGCCAGCTTGAGGACCAGCGGCTAAAAGCACAAAAAAGCAAATTCTGACAGAATCTGAGGAACTGATTTGTTAACGGATGAAACAGGCTGCCTCAGGAAGTCACCATTCTGTCTATTGTAGGTATTGTAGCAGAGGCCCTTTTTTTTTTCTTGATAATTTATAAAGTAAGTACTTACTGTTTGAGCATTCTTCATCTGAACATGCAAAATGCTCCGAAAAGTTGTCACATGATGTTCAAAATGTTTCAGATTTTGGAGCATTCCAAATTTCAAACTTTTGTATTAGGGATGCTTGAGCAATAAAGTTCCATGCAAATACTCTAAATCTGAGTAACTGAATCACCTCTGTTCCCAAGCATTTCGGCAAGCATTGCCCCTCTTCCTGCGCAAGCATCAGATGAGTGATTGGGTTATGAGAGAGGGTCCTAATCCCTGCACTGTTGACAATTTGAACACGGTAATTCTATGTGGGGTCGGGGCTGCCCTGTGCACTTTAAGATGTTTGGCAGTATCCCTGGCCTTTGCTACTGGATGCCTGTGACCCCCTTGCTCAGGGTGTGACGCTCAGGAATATCTTTCTCTAGACAGTACCAAATATTGCTGGTGGACAATATCATCCAGCTGTAGAACCATCAGGCGAGGTGAGAGTAAAATCCCTCAGGTCTCTAGAAATGTAAGTTTTGTTTTACAAATGTATTCTACAGCATAGATGTTATTAGCAAAAAGGAAGAGCTAGAGGGCCTGCATAACTGAGGGGGGTGTTCTGTTCCGTTTCCCTTCAGGGAGGCTTTCTGGGTCTGGAAGGTGTTGAGAATCTTTTGAATGATGCTGGTAACCTCGGCGTGTGTGTTCCCTGAGGACTGCTCCTGGGAGAGGGCTGAGAGGCCAAGGTGAGAATAGACAAGGTTTGAGCGAAGACACTCGGAATGACTCGTGTGAGGGGGAAGGAGGGAGAGAGGTGTGGCTCGGTCACCACGGCCGGTCGGGCCTCTGTGCTCCTGTCCCCAGGGGCCTGTGCAGCTCTGTGCTGGAGGAGAGAAAGGAGAGCCCTGGGAAGTCGAAGCTCTCGCCAGGACTCCAGTTGTCCCTTTTCACTTCCAAGTTGTGACTCGACCAAGTTCCTTAACCTCACCTCGTTTCTTAAATTTATTTTAAAATTTTATTATATTTTTGTTCTCATTTTCTAAAAATTGTGAGATTTTATATATATATAGATATGTATAATGGAATTTATCGATCATTTAAACCATCTTAATTATTCAGTTTAGTAGCAGTAAGTATATTTACATTGCTGTGCAACTATCATCTCCACCTTCTTCTTCTTGGAAATCCTATTCCTGTTAAGTGCTAACTTCCCACCCTGCCCTTGACGACCTCCATTCTATTTTCTGTGGGTTATAAACTTATTATTCTGGGAACTTCCTCTAAGAGAAGTCATACAGTACTTGCCTTTTTCTGATGGGTTTATTTTACTTCCCACAGTTTCTTTAAGGTTTGTCTATGTTATAGTGTATGTCAGAATTTATTTCCTTTTTTTTTTCTTCCATACTAGGGATTGAACCCAAGGCCTTCATACTGAGCTACATCCCCAGCCTTTTTTAGATTATTTTTATTTTTGAGACAGTATCCCATGCAATCACTAAATTCCCCAGGAAGGGCTAAAACTTGTAATCCTCCTGCCTCAGCCTCCCAGAGTGCTGGGATTACGGGTGTGTGCCACCAGGCCTGGGTAGGATTTCCTTCCTTTTTAAAGCTCAATAATGTACAACATACCACGCCTTGTTGTTTACTCACAGACATTTTGGGTTGTCTTTAGCTATTGGCTGTTATGAAAGATCCTGCTGTAGTGCTCCGTTTTGTTTCGTTTCCTTTAAAATTGTAAAACATGGTGCTCCCTTCACAGGCGTAGGGCAGCTGCTTGCATAGTACTGGGCACTGGGTCCTTACCTCACCTTTTGTGTGGTGCCAGTTTCTTAAAGTTTTGCTTATTTTATGTCTCCCTCCTAGCTAATCAAACGCAAGTAAGGACTCCTGAATCTGTTTCTTTTCTTTTACATTCCAGTCCATGCAGGACTGCTGTCTTGGAAATGTGAGTATATTCTGACTTTCGGCCGTACTTGTTTGAGATCTCCTTAATGACTCTAGGAGCCCTGTACTAAACCTCCCTGTCACACTTTCCCTGCGATTGTTCTAAAGCCTTGCTAATGGCAGCTTGCTGTGCCCAGAGTCCTGAGGTCTCCTCATCAAGGGCTTTGATTCATCTGTCATTCAAAAGAGGATTGATACCCTGAGGGCAAGTCTTAGATACACTTGGGGAATTTCATTGCTTTGTCCCTTTGACTCCTGGCTCTGAACACCCAGGCTCCCTCCTTCTGTGGGAAGGTGTGTTTTGGCTGCCCCTTTTCTGTCTGCACTGCGCCATCTGCCACAGGGGTCACTGCTCAGAGGCTGGCTCCTTCCCTGCTGGGAGCAGGTGGTTGAAACCAGTGGCTGTTGACAGGGTCAGGTCGGAGCGGCCTACCAGTTATGCCCCCGCCCTTTGTGTGCAGTCGTTATCCTTCAGAGGAATAAGAGAAACCCACGCTCGGGGGTCTCCATATTAAAGAAGAAAAGATGCAGGTGCGATCCTAAATTGTTTTAACTTCTGGTGGCCCTGCGACTTATCAGCTGTCCTGTGTTTTTGTCTCTCTGTACCTCAACTCATTCTGGGCCCCAGGACCTCTACCTGAAGCAGCCCCAGAGTACTAAGAAAGCGACATCCATGAAAACTGGATAATACAGCTATTCAGGCTGTTCGTTAGACATGACACTAGATGTGACGGGACACTAGACACTAGTTGTGACAATCTTGACTTTTGCTTAAACAAAAGAAAATATCCCTAACGTCTTCCCCCGGGTGGAAAAGACCCTGTTTCAGTGTCCTAGCTAAATTTGACTGTGCTTCCACCCGCTTGGCTTTCTGGGTCTGACTCACAGGAGAGCCAGCCCAGTGCTGAGTCACTGAAGCGACTTCATTCATTGATCCTGTGCTTGTGCACAGCTCGGTGGTAAGGTGGGAGAGGATTACTATTTTCAACATTCCTTCCTGAAGTAGCATGGTCCAGGAGCGAGCCAAGAGACAGGATGCTGGAGTTCTATTCTTGGCCCAGCTACGCACCTTCAGCAAGACACCCCCCCCCCCATACACCATGTTAATACACAAGGATTTGGGAAAAAGTAAAACAAGACAGCTAAGAACAGAAGAGATTTAAAAAATATTTTCCTCAGAGACATGAGGAAATGGGTGCTCAAACCTCCATCTCCCTGGCTGGCCAGGTTTTGTTGCCACAGCTTGCTCAGGTAACTTGCCAGACTTCCATAGGTAAAATAGGAGAATAAATCCCAAAGGTAAAGCTGGCATTCCTAGTGTTGGTTCGCTTTCAAACCTGTGATGCTTTCCCGCAGACTCACTGCGTGTGCTTGGGTACATTTATCTGTTCTAGAAGCCACACATCATTTTTCTGCCGAGCAGAGGAATTAGTTAAGACCAGCAACCTATAGAATCAGTTAATCCTAGACACGCGATCTTGTCACTGAAGTCTGCTTGATCCAGGCAGACATTGCCCCAAATGGTCAAGTGTTGTCGCTAGGTGTTGCCTCTAGGTTAGTGCTCACATAGCTCTGCCCCCCCCCCCCGCTGGTGAACCCCTGTGTCCATCCTCAGTCCAAGTGGTAACATTGTACCTTTCACCTCCTGATCCCTGGAGAGGTAAAAATCTTTTCTTCCCGAGCGTTAAGTACTGTGTGTATACCAGGTTCGTATCATAACTATTCTTTTCACTGACATCTGAACCTGAATATGGTAGCAGGTCTAAATTTTGCTTACAGAATTATTTTTATGATGAAATATTTTAAGCATACAGGAAAATATAGGAAATAAAGTTATTTACTTTCTTTTTTGAGAAAGAAATAATTATAGGTACATTTGAAGCCCTAGGCACCAGGTCCCCCTACACCCCGGCCCTTCTGAACAAACCGTTTTTTGTCCAAGGCACAGTGCAGAGCCCTTGGATCCTCTGCAGGAGGTCTGCCTTCTGTGACCTAGGCTCATTATTCTGCTTCCACAGTGTTTTTGCAGCCCCCATTCCTGCCCCTCGCTGTGACGTTGGGCGAATTGTTTCACCTCTCTGAGCTTTGTAGCTCTGGTCTGTAAAGTGAGAACAACAACAACGCTTGCCTGCTGCGGGTTATTCTGAGACTCGGCTGTGGTAATATATGTGGAAGTCCTTTCTAAAGCTCCGGCACACGTCATGTGCATCATCTACCGTATATAGAGGCCCCGTGGAGCTTTTTAGGCTGTGGGAGAGCGTTAGAGGTGGGCAGGTGAGGGAAGTGGTAGCTCAGAATCCCCAGGGGCTTTCTCAGACTGCTGTGTGCTTCTGCCTGCACTGAGGTGTGCATGTGTGTGTACACATGTATGCACATACACATTCACACAGGTAACAACTACTGTATGTTGAAGGAAGGGATCGAGAAAAATCATCTCTATTTAGATTCCCTTCTATCATTTTCAGGGTTATTTTCTGACCCATTCTATCTCCCTTACAGTTTTGCACTAAAATGGCCATTTTTTAAGAAAGAGCCTGTTTTTTAGTCTCTGTTTTCCCAAAGTTTAGATTTTTAAATAAGAATCTTCATCAGCCATTTGGCCAAGGATCTTGTTTTCCCCTATATGCTTTGCAAAATTCCTGCCACCAATTCTTTGCAAGCCTAGAATATGTCTTTCTTCCCTGCCTTTCATACTGCATGTGGTCTGAAGAGGGTTCTCCTGCTATGTGAGCTGTGCCAATGCTAGCACTTCTCTACAGCATACTAAACTTAAGACAGTCTCTACTAATCACTGTCTGATCGTGGCAAAGAAAAAGATTCTTCAGTGATACTTGTTACAGCATGCTAAGAAGATTTTATTCAGGACCATTGCACTAGGCAGAGAGACCACTGCAGTGGGGTCCTGCAGTGAGGGAGACTGGGCTCAAATCTGAATACACTAGAGGCAAAAGGAGCTCCATAGCCAAGGAGCATTGTGAGGGCAAGTAAACGAACAGTCACAGGAGGAAAGAGCAGGAGTAAGAGGGATGCTGGCTAAGGGACCTAACAGACATCGTCTGGAGGATGGCGGAGGATGAGGAAGCCGATCGTACCAGGATGGTCAGGTAGTAAAGACGAAAAGTTCTTAAACTAACTTAGCAGGATTCTGTTGCTGAAATTGTTTGTATAGGGAAGTACACAGGTGGATCTAGCAGAAAATTCAGAAGTATAACTACTTGGGCAAAGCAAAGGTCTTTGTCAACCACTTTTGTACCACACTGTGTGTTGGTTCTCTGTAGATATCCTAATTGCTGGTCATTGTTTCTTAGTAGTTCAAACTTACTTGTCTTATTTGAATATGGTACTCAGAAAAGGGATACTTTGATGAAGACACACAATTATTAGAAACACAGGTTAATCAGTAGGAAAGTTGATAGATTGTGGAGGGATCAAACTGAGATACTGAGCTAGCACACACTACCTGGGAGGCTGAAGCAGGAGTATCACAAATTTGAGCCCTGTCTGGGCAGCTTAGCAAGACGCACACACACACGCACGCACACATGCACGCACACACGCACGCAGTCTGGGGATGTAGTTTAGTGGTAGAATACTTGCTTAGCATGCATGAGGCCCTAAATTCCATCCCCAGTAACTTAGAGAGAGAGAGAGAGAGAGAGAACACAACCATGTAAAAATACATGAATTAGAGGACAACATGGCTGAAGAAATAAATGTCAACATAATGCAGAAGATAAAAATGCCAGCTTCAATACAATTAATAGTATGCATTAATACAAAGTTTCAGCAGGGTACCATGGCACATTCCTGTTGTCCTAGGTACAGGGAGGCTCATACTCTTGCTACAGCCCAGGAGTTCAAAACAAGCCTGGGCAACATTTAGAGACCCTATCTCTTCAAGAAAGACAAAAACCTGTGAAGCATATAATGCAGTCCTTTATATTGAATTTATATGCACTGTTTATGTGACCATAATCTAAAACGAAGAGAATAAGAAACACCTAATTGGACAGTGGTTGGTCTTGAGAAGCGTAGAGAGGGATTGTATGGAAAAGAAAGAGGGTTTCAGTTGCATCTGTAAAGGTCATTGTCTGTTTTTTTAATACTTGAATTATTTAATAGAACCAACTGTAATGAAAAGATTTAAAATATAGGTGTTATTCCAGTTTTTAAAAATTATAGACAAAGGAAAGACAGTGGGAAGGTTTCACATAGTTACTTAGTTATGAGGCTCATCGATGGTTTTTATTTTTTATATTTTTAAGTCTTCTACAAAAAAATGTGTATTTAAACGAATTTTTTTTTGTCTTTTTGAGACAGGATCTCCGTATGTAGTTCAGGCTGGTCTTGAGCTTCCTTTGTAGCCAAGGCTGGTCTCAAACTCGCAATGATCCTCCTGCCTCAGCCTACTGAGTGCTGAGATTACAGGTGTGCATCACCATACCCAGCACTGTGTATTATTTTTATAACCAGGAAAAATGGAAATATTTTTGTTAAAGAGTTTACAAAGTAAGATAGTAAAGTAGTACCAAAGCTACTCAAAGAGTTTTCCTTCAAATTTTTAACTAGCTATAATTTTCAAGTACTTTAATTTTGTGATGGCTTTGCATTGAAAACATTTTGCTTTAAAAACATCTAGAGGGAAAAATGATAGGATTTTTAGAATGAAAGAACACTACTTAATGTCATATAAAATGATGTTGAATTCAAACAGTGGATTTCAAAGACTCAGAATGGTTATAAAATTAACCATTTCCTAGTTAGAAGAAATTCTAACTAGGTTTAGAGATCAATTGGATCAAACTGCAGATAAGTAAATTTTGATTTGTTACGCTTTTCTATTTGTCTTATTCCCAGGACTTCACGTATTCTCACATGTTCATAAACAGATTTTCTTTTCATCTCACCTTAGCAATCATTTTTATACCCTCCCCCACACACATGCACACATCTGGGCTTTGGGACTCTCCTGTATCTAGTCCTTAATGCCATGTGCTTCTGTGTTATCACTGGCTGGTAATCCATGTACTTCTACTGATGGGGTTCAGGGATTTTATTCATCATTCCGTTACTCCCCAGTACCTAGCACAATGTCTTGTATATAGAAAGCACTGGTAAGTGATTTATTGAGTGACTGCATGAATGAATGAATGAAAAGGTCACAACTGAAGGGGACATCCTGGCAACTGAGTCATTAGATGGGGAACTTTAGGTTTTCCACTTGTGTACAGGAAAGATAGGTTGAATAAGGAGATACGAGTAATTGTCTCTGGGACTCTGTCTTGGTTACTTTTCTCTTGTTGCTGAGACAAAATACTTGACACCCAGAATTAAGGAAGAACAGGTTTAGTTCACTCACAGTAAGTGGTCTGTACTCGGCTGGCTCCAAGGCAGGATGGCATAAGGCAGAGGACAACCATTCCTGGCAGCTGAAGACAGTAAAACAACAAGAGCAAAAGGGACGAGCAGTGAGCAGCGGCAAGCAGCCTCCTTCCCTCCCTTACACTGTGTGCAAACTACCCGCCCAGGGTGGGTGCAGAGCTCACACCTATCATCTCCACACTGGACCATGGATCAATCACAAACTCTAGAAGCCCACCCCGAGACTGCGTGTGGCTTTGGGGGGGCATCCAGACACAAGCCGTGACAAACTCTCAAGGGGAGAAATGAGAAGCCAGAGCTTAAAGGCCAGTGCTTTACTAGAAATCGTGAATGGGGAGATGGGGAAGTGAAGTAACTACACCCAAGATTGAGGAAATAATATCTTTAAAGAGTTGACATTGGTTTTCCTTCATTTTATCTGATCTTAAGTATTATTTTTAAATCTTGGTCTAAATGGTCTGATTTCCTCGTTCCTGCACTCCCTCCCTCCCTCCCTCCCTTCCTTCTCTTGATGCTCTGGATTGAACCCAGGGCTTCTCTCATGCTAAGCACCTGCTCTGTCTGCCACGTAGCTGCATTCCCAGCCTGGTTTCTTCATATTAGATAAGCTTTATCAGTATTTATTTCTAACATATATACAAAAGTGCAGAAATCATGACTATCCAGCTCAATAAAATTTCAGTGAAGAGCAACCCAGAAGCCTCCCCTCTACTCTTTGATCACTAACTATACTCCACAAGTAACTCTGAGCTTGTGTGTTTGTTTTTTAATAATCCAGTTTTTATAGACTTCCCTGATCTGTCGTACCTCTGTCCTGGTGAGGGGTAAGTAGGCTTGTTGTGGCCAACTCAGTCATTACCACTTCCCACCTAGGGAGCTGAACCTGGTGAGCATGGCCGCATCCGCACACGGGGGACTGCTTCGCTTTGTTGACAGCAATCATCATATTCCCAAGTCATCATCCAACTTTTACCAGAGAGATCTCAGACTCTGGGTGTGTGGAAAGGTGAAGAACAGAATTTCACTTACATAGTTGATGTGATCCCTGGTTCTCTTAGATATAGAGGATTTCCAACTGTTGGACTTACTGTTTAAGAGCTAGCGGCATCCGTTTGCTCACCAGTACGGTCATTGTTTTGCTTATGCTAATAGCTAGATACCAGTTTCATGTATGTCACAGTCATCCAGTAGCCGACTGTTCTCTGTGGGCCAAGCGCGGGTAAGGCCCCGTGTGGGCTGTAGTGATTAATAAGCTCACTTTTTCTCTCAGGCACTTACAATCAGGTGTGGAAAATGAAGCATAAAACTAAAGTTACACTTTAGAAGTGATGTAAAATATTTAGGGAGAGATTGTTTTTGACTAGGAGAATAGGAAAAGCTATCCAAACCAAAGATAGGCAAGAGCATGCAGGCCTGAGGGATGGGACAGCCAACATGTGGGAGTGGAGCAATGCAGTAGGAGTGGGAATGGTTTCGTGAAGCCAAGATATAAGCAAAGGATGTCTGTTACCTATTAGCAGGCTGAAAGGGGCCCTGAGTGCTTATTTAAGGAATTGAGAGTCTGATGGCTTGTGAGCAGAAAGGAGCCACGGCTATCAAACCCGAATTCTGTACCGGTTCCAGCTGCACCCATCAGTAAAGATTACAGTACTACCCCTGAAGGTGCATGGGTTTTGCCAGCTTGCAGAGTTAGTCAGGTTCATTTGTCATCAGCCAAGTAGTTAAGGTGAAGGCACCAGAGCAGCTGTGCACAGTTTCCCCTGTGACTTTCCCGAGAGGATCTTTGGCTAGTCCAGTCTCGTCTGAGTACAGGAGAGAGAAAACTTGGAACACCTCATGGAAAAGTATGAGATTAAGAGTAAGAGCAAGTTTAGTTAGTACATCGCAAGTGAGATTAGAAATACCTTTCCTACTTTACTATAACTGTGCTTGCCCGACCGTAACACTCTGCGTGAAGGAGAAACATCAGTCTGTATGGAAAAGCACATACAACAAAGAGCCAAATCCTGAGTTTAAGTCCTGACTCTGCTACTTACTGTCACTGTGACCCTAAACAAGTCACTTGCCCTTTATGAGCCTGTCACACGGTGCTTAGGAGATTCCAGTTGGAAAGCAGCTGTAAAGGCGTTAACACTACTGGGACGCACGTTGCTGTTAGGAAATGATGTTTCTAGTAGACATTGCTGACTATTCACAGATGCCTCTGAAAGGAACAGTGCATGTCCACAGTGCTTGGAGCCGGTGTAGCATTATGGGAAAGCAATGGGGTGGAAAGGGGCAAACCAGATTCCAGCCCACACCTCGCTTCCATTTGTCAGCGTGACCCAGATGTGACGTGGACTTCCTACGAGCTACCTTGCTTCTGTCTTGTCACGGTGAAACAAAAGGAGACAGCAGGACCAACAGAAACCATGCACACACAATCTCAAATTCAATCCCAGTGGCCGGGCGAACAGTTTAGATCTTTACCAGAAGATTCTGAGAGAGAAGACACGTTGGACGCCGTACCACTAGACTTCCCAAAAAGTAGATTTTAGCTACACCGTGTGACAGTTGTGCCGCCTCTTTTTCTGTTCCCAAACCTCTCAGCCATGTCTTAGGCAGTGTTCCGGATCAGCTGCGCTTCTAGATTTTTCCTTGGCCTCCCTATCATCACTGTCATTATCATTATTATTACTACCCTTTGGAGACTTTTCCACCCGCTTTTCCTTTTGTTTTTGTTTTGAGACGGTCTCACTATGTAGTGCAGGCTGGCCTTGAACTTGCTTATGGAGCCCAGGCTGGCCTCGAACTCACGGCAACCCTCCTGCCTTGGCCTAATGCTGGGATTACAGGTGTGTGCCGCAGCGTCCCGCCCTTCCTACTCACTGATCTCTTGGGCTAAACTCAGTGGGAAAAGAATTTTCCCTCCTTAGAAAATGGACAAGGGACGAATTCCTATCATTTGGTTTTGAAACCCTGTATCACTTTTAATGTGCTTGCTTTGTTTTGTTTATGTTTGTGATGTTGGTATGCTGCTGTTGTTCCTTTTTTTTCTTTTACTACTCTCTTTAAAATAAAAAAAAAGGGGCTGGGGATATAGCTCAGTGGAATAAGCGCTTGCCTAGCAAGCGCAGGGTCCTGAGTTCGATCTCCAGTACCGCAAAAAAAAAAAAAAAAAAAAAGAGTGGAATAAAATTAAAAAAAAAATGGACAGGGGGCCACTTCAATACTTTGTCCCCACGTCACTGGCTGTTTGATAGAAGGCAGGCGAGTCTACCTCTTTCACCCTGAACACCTTTTCTGTGAAGCGTGGATCTAGCAATATTTGCTCCTTTAAACTCGAAAGTGAGGACGAGATGAGGTTAAGGATGAGAAGATGCTCTGTAAATGTTAAAGCACTGTGTAAATATAAAGTTGCATTAATTTGTAGCCTCAGTAACTGTTTGAAGAGTTTGTCACTGTGTCAGCTCAATCTCCTAAGATCCTAGCAGAACAAAAATCTTGTTCAGAAAGATCTTCCCTGTTTTTAATCATGGCTGTGGTTTCCTGGCAATGTATGATCAGGCTCATGTGTTTGTTCAGGGGTTTGTTTTGTTTTGTTTTCGGACAGGGTGTTTCTATGTAGCCCAGGCTAGCTGAACTCGGTGGTTTTCCTCCCCCAGCCTCCCTAGCTAGATGGTGAGTGTGTGTTACTGTTTATACATTTATATTTGAGTAACAGCACTTGATAAATAGTCTCTCTTTTGTTCCTCACAGTAACTATGAGGAAGATTTCATTTCTCCCATGGTTGAAGCTGGACCTGGCTTCTCTGATGTTTGTGTCTCCCCTTGCAGTTGTCTTGAGTACCATAGCAACTGCTTGGCTGACCTACCTTCTCTCCCATGTACAGCCTCACAGGTGTATGCACAGTATTTCTGAATCTGGTCAGTAGCATATTCTTCAGTAACCATCTCACGGTTCTGCCCCATCTGTTAGTGATTGACTTAGCAAGTGAAGAGCAATACTACACAAGCCTGAGGTGGCCTTTAGTAACGCCTAAGTCCAAACCTCTTAGCCATACCAGAGGCTGGGTGGTGTGGCCCGGCGGAGTTTGATTCAGCGCTTAGTGCTCCATTAATGCCCTCTGGTTTGACTCAATCTCCAAGTCATCTTTTCAGCCAGTGAAGCAACCTGTATGTTGGTTAGGTTGCAAACCTGTGCAGACTATCAGTGGACACTCTCATTTTCATTAAAAATTCTCTTCCTGTTTATAGCTCCTCTGAAGTAGGCAACTCCATCCGTTCCTTTTTTTTTTTTTTCCCCCGGGACCGGGGATCGAACTCAGGGCCTTAGTGCTCAGCGGCAAGCACTTACCCCACTGAGCTGTACCTCCAGCCCTGAAGTAGGCAACTCCAGTACTTGATTTTAGTCATTGTCATAGCCATCATGGTATAGGGTGAACATGTGAGCTTGGAGAAGCTCCTTCTGGCGTGACTTTGGGAATTCATAGTTTTTCTTTCCTCACTTGTAAAATGAAGCTACCAGTGCTTCCTTATTGTGTTGCTGTGGGATTATTATAAGGTCCATGACAATATATACTGTCATAATCTTCACAGGTATTAATTAGCTTCGGAGAGGCCCTTAACCACTGTCCTGTGTTTGGCGTGTCCACCTCAGTATTTTAGCACTGTAAGAATGTCTCTAGGGCTTCCTGAGGGAAATGTGTTTGACTTTGGACTCAGATTCTTCTTCAAACAGAACAGAAATGCTTTTGTGTGTTTTATTAATTGGCATTTCATGTGAGATTTTATTTGATAAAAACTCACTGATTGAAAATAACAAAGCTTTACACTTTTAATCCAGCTTTCTACTCGTGCAGTGCAGAAATGTACTTTGTAGCATGACTGACGGTGCCTTGGAGAATGGATCCTGATGCTGGTTCCTAGATTCTGAAGCTTCCCCACACTGGCACATAACAGACCCTGAGAAGCGCTTGTTGAGAGAACAAGTTCTTGCTCATAGTTGCAGGGAGGTCAGCTGAATGGTACTAGGCCTTTGTTTTATTTTCGGTGTGTGTGTTCATTCCTCTATTGAACACGTTATTATTTGATGATAGGTTTAAATCAAGCTATCCTGCTTTCTGATTTAAGCCTCTGTATGCTTTGTGTTTTGAACCTTGGTAATTCTCGCAGAGAAGTAGCTTTTCTTAGTATCAAAGTCCAGGCAGCTAATTAGTTTTATGAACCAGTAACAGTATAAGGAGTCTTGAAAGGGGCACTGGCAAAGGAAATAGCGCCAGTAACAAGTAGTGTAGTGAGTGGCTGAGAACACAGACCAGGCCGGGCACGTTAGCAAGACCCTGTCTCCAAAGCAGTGACAACATCCACTCACATAAAATTATGCAAATTGTGGGGTTTAACTTCATTGAAATAGAATAGATTCTTACCTATGAATCTTTCTAGGCATTTTTATGTCAAAATACCCAAGTATTCAGTGTATAAGTGCTTTAGAAGTATTTCCTTACAAAATTACTTATATCATGATTAATCTCACATTCATATCCACTTTAGGCCTCTCTATAATCAGACCCTTCAGAGGGGTTCTGCAGGAAGAGGTATATATTAGATCAGCCAAGAGTACGTGTCTTAAAGTGATTAGGAAGACACCAGTTATTGATCGTCAGAGGCCAACAGGTCAGCTTTGGAGAAATTGGATGGGCACGAGGCTTGGGAAGAACTGCGTACATAGGCAAGAGGTGTGTGTTGCTCAGTGGTAGGGCATCTGCAAGGCCCTGGTTTCAGCCCCAGTCCAAAAGAAAAGAGTGGCCTTGCTATGTGCAAAGCCAGGGAGGCAGAAGAGTGGATGGAGTGGCTTCCCTTAGCCTGCAAACTGACAGGTGTGGGGTGGACAGAGCCCAAGACCTGGGAGAGGGACAGCCAGATCTTGCTGTAACTGAGAGGATGAAGACTACAGTTTTTCACATTTAAAATGATTAAAAGTAAGGTTTGACGAAGTTGTTTTATTTCAGTTTTTAGAACTGTTAGATTTTCTAAAATGAAATCTGTAAGACACAAAGTAGGAAATTGGCAGGCTGGCGTCTAGTTGTCATTGGAGGAAGGAGGAGCCTGAGAGTGGGGACAGTGTAAACTATCCATCTGGCTGCATTTCTCTCGTCTATGATAAGAGCCACCCACCTTCCTCCCAGCACAGAGCTGCTCCCCTGGCTAATTCCAAGTGAGCTATATATCAGCATGCTAAAGAGCTGGCTTGTAGTCCTCAGGGTCTAACTATAGTTCTATACCAGGCTTCTTCTCTTCTTCTGGTTCTTATTATTAGGCCTTTCTTTTGAGCTTCAGAACGACATACCCTGCTGCCTGTATGGTGTCCAGGCGGATGTACCAAAGTGCTTGAGACTGCATGTTCAGAAGTGAAGTCATCTTCACCCCAGAGCTATAAGGTCACACTTACTCCGTCTCGGTGAATTTCACTACCTTCGGTCATTTTCCCGAGACAAACATCTGGGTATCACCCTCGATTTTCCTGCTGCCTTACTCTCCACCCTCGTTAACAGGGCGGTGCAGTTTGTCATCCCTTTTGTTGCTACCTGGGTCAGGCCCTCACTGTGCCAGCTGAGTCGGGGCAACAGTCTTCTGCCCAGCCCTGCTCCGCCCCTCCCTGCTCCCCTTTCCCACTGTAGCCGGGCCCTTCCTAAGGCATGGCTTAGATGCCTTCTGTATGTAAGTCTCCAGTGCCTCCTTTTCGCCTTCCCAGGGTGGCTTCAGCTAATTTTCTAAAGGCCGCTTCCGCTGAACTGTTTGTAGCACTCAAGTGGCTTGATCTTCCTCGCCTCCAGTCTGTTGAATGTGCTCATTCTTCTCCTGCAGCGCTCTACACCTTTTCTGTCGCCCGCTCCAGCAGCCTGTCCTTCAGGTTTCAGCGACAGCGTCACTTTTCTCAAGGAAGCCTCCTCTGATCTCTCCAAACCACATTAGGTGTGCTGCCTGTGTGTTTCTGTAAAAGCCTGTTTTCCTTTATTGGGAGATTTAGCCTATTGTACTTCGCCTGTTCGCTTGTCTGCTCTTCCCAGAAGACTGCTAGGTCCCTTGGGCAGCAGTGAACGATCTTGTTCATCAGAGTGTAGCTTCCGGTATATAACCAGGGGGCCACATAATGTTTTCTCCTTCACATAAAAAATATACGTAACATAAAATTTGCTTTTAGCCATTTTAAGTGTACAGTTCAGTGACATTAAGTTACATTCACTTTCCACCTCCAGGAGTTTTTCATCTTCCCAGCTAACACCCTGTCCCAGTTAAACAGTAACTCCCATCCCTGCCTCCGCCCCGGTAACCACTGTGCTACTCTTTCCATGTATTTGGCTGTGCTAGATGTCTCCTAGAAGTGGGATCACAATATTAGACCTTTTGTGTCTGGCTTATTTCACTCAGCAGAATGTTCTCAGGGCTGGCCCATGCTGTGGGTGGGTTAGAGTCTTCACTTGTTGAGGCCACCTCTAGCCTGTATATCACGTTTCATTTATCCAGCCCCGGAAGCTAGGGCTGTTCATCTGTTTTGGCAGTTGTGAACAATGCTGGGAATGTCTGCTGAAGTCCTTGTTTTAGTGCCTACTTAAAGGGGCCTTGGTCTTAGGGTAATTCTGTGCTTAATTGTGGGGGCACCGCCCTCTTTTTGGCAGCAGCTGCACCATTTTACATTCCCTCCAGCAGTGTACAAGGGCTCCCATTTCTGACATCCTTATCAGCACTTGCTATTTTCTGGTTTTTGCTTATTTGCCTTTTTGTGTGTAGGTGCATGTGTGTGGTACTGGGAATTGAATCCAAGGCCTTCATATTGAACTATAGTCTCAGCCCTTTTTATTTTTTAACTTACAACGGGTTTTACCAAGTTGCTAAGGTACCCAGCTGGACTCTAACTTGAGATTCTCCTGCCTCAGCCTCCCTGAGTGCTGGGATTACAGGTGTGATGTTGGACATCTTTCCAGGTGTTTATTGGCCATTTGTGTATCTTCCTGGAAAAATGTCTATTCAAGTTTTTTGCTCTGTGTGTGTGTGTGTGTGTGTGTGGTATTGGGGATTGAAGCTAGGGCTTTTGCACCGAGCTGCATCCCCAACCCATCTTTAAATTTTTAATTTTGAGACAGCATCTCGCTAAACTGCCCAGGCTGGGCTCAAACATGCAGTCCTCCTGCCTCAGCCTTCCAGAATGTTGTGATCACAGGTGTGTGTACCAGCCCCCGGCTTTGTCTATCTTTGATTTTTAGTTGTGGGAGTTCTTTATATGTTCTGTATATTAATTCCTTGTCCAGTATGTAATTGTGTGAGTTGTCTTTTCACTTTCTTGACAGTATCCTTTAATATACAAATTTTAAATTTTGATACAGTCGGATTTATCTATTTTTGTTTTACTTGTGTTTTTAGTGTCTTAGCCAAGAAATCATTGCCGAATCCAATGTCATGAAGCCTTCTCTCGTGTTTTTGGTTTTTGTTTTTTTGCTAAGAATGTTATAGTTTTAGCTCTTACACTTAGGTCTTTGATCCATTTTGAGTTAGTTTTTTTATATAGCATAAAAGAAGCATTCAACTTCATCCTTTCGCACATACATAACCTAGCTACCATTTATTAAAAATAATCATTGAACGTTCTTGGCATTTCTGTTGAAAATCACCTGAGAGCCAATTTCCAGGCTCACTAGTCCATTAAGCTGTGTGCCAGCCCCAGACTTTTAAGCTTTGGTATCAGAAAGTACGGGTTTTCCAATTTTGTTCTTTTTCAAGTCTGAGACATGTATTTGTGTGTGTGTGTGTGTGTGTGTGTGTGTGTGTGTATTTAGCTAGCAGTGCTGAGAATTGAACTGAGGGTCTCACACATGCTGGGCAAACACTGTACCACTGAGCTACATGCAAAGGCCCTGACACAAGCTCTTAATACTACTTGCTACTCTTTATTTGCTCCTCCTGCCAGTATATTTTTCGTGCATACGCCCGCGCAGGTGTTTCCTGCAACAGCCCCTCCTGGATGATTTCCCTGCCCACTACCCCTGTTAGAGCCTCAACTTCAGGGCCAGTTTTCTTTTTGTCTTCCACCCCATGTGTCTCCCCTCTTCTTTGTCTGTATGTGCCCAGGTCAGAAATGGCATTTTAATATATTTTTGGTACTGGGAATCAAACTCAGGATCTCACACTTGCCAGCAAGTGCTGTACTGCTGAGCTATATCCCCGGCCTGCATTTTAATATTTGAATCCTCCTGGGTGGCCAAGGGGAGAGGACCTTACCTGGCTGTTGTACTTAGTATTGTATCTAGTGCAGTCTTCTTTGGAACTCTGAAGGCCAGAAGTCACTTTCACTGTCCTTCGTTGTCTGGGCTGGCTTGTGTGGTCTTTAGCACTCTGCAAGGTGAACACCTGAAATAGTAGTGCTGCAGTGGAAAGGTGCTGGAGAGACCGTGGCTTAGTGACACGAGCATCACAGTGACCCTTGGACCATGCGGAGTCGGGGCACTCACCCCTTGTACCTTTGAAAATCTATGCGTAGCTGTTGGCTGCCCCAAACTTTACTATTATCCTGCTGTTGACAACAGCATATATTGTGTTATTGTATTATATATGATGAAAAATACATGAGAACTGTGTGATTACTTTTTACTGAGATAAGCAGTCTACTGTGGAGACAAACTGCTCCCATAGAGGTGATTAGCAGCATGCTAGTAGCAGGCAGCTTGCCTGTGAGAGTTTGACAGCGGGATAGTATGCACTCCTGTAAATCTCTGCAGTTATGATTTAATACTAGATCTTTACTTTCGTTAATTTTCTCTGTACTGCAAATGACACCCATGTATGGTCTAAGTATGTTCATGAGTTTTGATAAATTGATTTATGTTGCTAAGTTCTAATTTTTATAATTATGCATGTTTTATGGTACCAGTTGATCAAATAGACCAGTGGTGGCGAATCTATGGCATGTCTGCCACTGCAGGCTGCTTGTTATCAGTGGAAGCTCTAAAAAGTTTGCCATCACTGACACAGACTGTTAGGGACCTACATTTTATGCATTCATGACACATTTTTATTACTTTTTAAGTATTTCTTATAAAATATATTTGATATTTCTGCCTACTTGGTTTATTTGCAAGTTTCTTTTTAATTGTTGCAAATCATAAAAACATCTGCATATAAGTGGTCCTATAAAATTCAAACCAAAAACACATTAAAGAAACTAGAAAAAGGAACAGCAGTCCCCTGAGTAAATGTTCTTGCAGGGAAGCAGAAGAGGCCGTTTGAGAAGTGCAATGTAGCCGGAGGCCAGGTGACTGACAGGGACGCGGCACAAGTTTGAATCTGTCCTGTAGCTCCAGTGGGTTTTATGGAGGGAAGTGATGTAGTGAAAACACATTTTTTAGGCAGAAATCTTTGGCAATGCGCCTGGTGGCCAAGGGCTGGCCCCCTGTGGGGAGGCCACTGCGGTAGAACCTGATGAGTGACACTGTTGCAAACGGGAGCTCTGCAGGAGGAAGTGAGAAGGCTCGTTATTGGCTGGTTCTGGACCACAGAGGAGAACTGGGAGAGGTGACTCCTAGACGGCTGGAAAGACGATGGTTCCAGTAACATAAATGAGGAAGCCAGGAGAAGAAATCCATTTTGGAAGTAAGAGTGATTTTAAATTCTGGTTTTTTTGCTTTGTTTGTTTGTTTATTTTTTTGCGACAGAGTCTCGCTATGTAGTTCAGGCTAGCTTTGTACTCACTGTGTGGCCCAGGCTGGCCTCGAACTCTCAGCGATCCTCCTGCCTCAGCCTCCCAAGTGCTGGGATTATAGGCATGTACCACCACATCCAGCTAAATTCATAAATTTTGAGATGATGACAGCCCTCCTTGGGACAACTGCAGAACTCTGAAGAACAGTTAGGGCTAGTGACAGAAATCTGAAAATCACTACTTTACAGATTATTTTGAGTAGATGAAATCCCTAAAGGAAGGAGTATAAGAGAAATACCAGGCCAGCCCCTATGGGAGAAAGACACTTTAGGGCAAAAAGAGCCCATGGGTGTGGTTAGAACCAGGATAACATAATGTCACGTGACCCAAAGGAAGAGCATGTGGAGGTGAGGATATACACAGGAAGATACAGAAGGGAAAGGTAAGGGTTGGAATTGTGTTGGGGAGCAGGGGTGATTCCTGGGATGCAGTCCTGGAGAAGGTAGCAGGAATCAGGGTCTGAGAGCAAAGGTCGAGGTCCTAGCCTCAAACTGCTGTAAAGAGCCCAGCTGTCTGCAGTTAAATCACGAGACTCGATCAGCATCCAGCATCGTAAGTGACTTATTCTTGCAGTATTCTTTGTCCTCTGAGGAGGAGCAGAGAGTGACCTAGAGTTGGGGATGAATGTGATACAGAAGCCTGGGAGTCCCAGATTTTTGGTCACACAGCAGGTTCCAAGCATTCCCTTGTTCTTTGTGAAAGGGTTACAAAGGGGAGTTTTGAAAGGGTCTGGGAATTGATACTGTCTGTATAAGATACAGCTCAGCAATGATTAGGGCTGAAACAAGTAACTCTTGGTGTATCAAGTCCTGATTTGGTCATTTTCTAGCTGTGACTTTCAGCATACTGTGTTAGTTCTCTGAGCTTAGGTTTCTCAAGACTAAATGAGTTAATGCAAGCAAGTTTGAAACATAGCCCATAATCGGTGTTAGGTTGGATCACCATAGAATGTTGGAGCAGGGAAGGAGAAGAATTTGCGAAGTCTAGACTTTTTGAGTAGGCCTCGTGGAGGAGGGATTTACTAGGGTCAGAGCAAGGGAAGGAAGGTAGGAGGAAAGGAATCAGGGAAGAATTCTAGGTTGTGAAAACCTTGTTTAAAAAAAAAAAGCCATGGATCAGTAAAGCCTCAGCATTTTTGTGTGATTTCCTTAATGAACAAGATTATTCCTCCTGGAAACTAGTGGGAGATAGGATGGCAGAGGATGGATCACTGATTATTTGTTATAATAAAAGAAGTATGAGTTGAGAGGTTAGAGCTCTTTGGTTGTGATTTTTATCCTGGACCCCAACTTTGAGCAAGTTTTCCAACCTCTTAGTACCCAAAGTTTCCTCATCTGTGAAGTGGAATGGATGGGACCCATACAGCATCTTGCAGCACCAAAGTCCTGTGCTTCTTCCATGGAAATGATTTCTCTGCCCTCTGCCCTGTGGCCTGTGAAGTGATGTGTTTTGGTGCAGTGTGAAGCTCATTGTTTCTGGCCTCATCAGCCTGTGCTTTAAGCAGGTGAGCTCACAGCCCGCATTCAGATTCCACAGGCTGAGCCCCACTCCCGGCATTCACTGCTGCGCCTGAGCCGGTAGATTTGTGAATGGAGCCCGCTGGTGCTGTGCTCCCAGACTACTTAGAGTTAATTCTACTACTGGCTCTCTTGAGGAGCCTCTAGTTTTATGGATACTTGCCTTGAAGTGGACCCTAAGGGCTAAGGAGGAAGAAAAAGAACAGTCTTTAGCCTTTAAAACAAATTTCCTGGGCTGTCCTCGCGGTGCTCCCGAGAAAAGCGCACCATGGATGCCAGGTAAGCTGCCCATGAGGCCCTTTCTAGGCCTTTTAAGGCAGGAACTGGGCACTTCTGATTGTAGCACCAGGAATCCTCCATTTCAAGGCATGCGTGTAAATCACCAGGATTCTGTATAGATAGATGTGGAAATGGGCTTTTCAAACGTCACACTTCACTCAGAAGGCACTGGCTCCCGTGAGGCTTTACTTTGTGTCTTTTTAGAAAGGAATTCTGGTTAGTCGCTCCTCCTTCCAGTCTTCAGGAGCACAGTAACCCTTCCTGCCCCTTCAGCTGGCGGAGGCTGCAGTGCTGCAGTGTGCTGCATCAGAGGAAGTTCTCCGGGATTCCTCTCACTGCTAAGCAGGAGATCCTGGGAGCAGTGTCTGTCCTTGCCACGGAGAAACATGCTTTATGTTTGTTGAAGAAATACTTGGTGAATTGAAAAAGAATTTGAAATGGAAAGACTAAAGCAGGTGGAAGCTATTGTGTCTGTATTTTGCATCTGAAAAGTTTTAAAGGTTAATTTTGCTTTCAGAGATTGAAATTTGAGAAGAGGGACAGTTTATCCTTGCGTGGCACTAAAGGAAGTCTGGGTGGTGGAAATCAGGAAACGAGGGTGACTTGAGTGTGTAAGGAGACAGAACTAACATATGCTCCTAAGGAGTGTTACATATGCTTTATTAGTTCAGAATAGAACTTCTTTGAGGATACGAAATGCATCTCCTTTGTTGTATGTGGTTCCTCACAGTGAGTAGAGCTAGACCGATATAATAATGTGTGCTGGCAACTGAGGAGATGCCTGTCTCCCCATCTTCCCGGCTGGCCCTTGGCCGAGGGCTGGTTGTGAACATGACCTCGTCCATTCACACCGAAGATTTTTTGACAAAAAAAGAACCATGTTGTGAAAGAAACTGTGTTGCAAAGGTTGTGCATAAAGGTTGAGAGTGAGATGGTTTAGTCTGACCTCTTTTTAGAGCAGTGATTGATTAATGCTGTCTGTGTTGCTGTTTCTTCCAGAGCTGACCTGTCAGGGACGCAGCATAACTAAGGAAGCTGCTGCAGGATGAGAAGATGGCAGCGCGGCTGCTTGCACCACCAGGCCCTGATAGTTTCAAGCCTTTCACCCCTGAGTCACTGGCAAACATTGAGAGGCGTATTGCTGAGAGCAAGCTCAAGAAGCCGCCAAAGGCCGATGGCAGCCACCGAGAAGATGATGAGGACAGCAAGCCCAAGCCAAACAGTGACCTGGAAGCAGGGAAGAGTTTGCCTTTCATCTATGGGGACATCCCCCAAGGCCTGGTTGCGGTTCCCCTGGAGGACTTTGACCCATACTATTTGACGCAGAAAGTGAGTTGGAGGAGGCGCAGCTGCGGATGCCCCTTTCCTGACAGGCTGTGGGCGAGGGGAGGAAGAGCTGTGTCTCTCCTGCAGAGCGGGGAGAAGTAGTTGACCTTTATTTCAGTTCTGGTTTATGGGGAGCACTTTGCCATTCAGTTGCTGTTAAGGGTCCTTTGTGGTTGTCATCCTTGTTAATAAGTCTTCTGTTTTTAGCTCTGGGTCAGATGATCAAAAGAAGACACAGGGACTTGGGGTGTAGCTCAGGGCACTTGCCTGCTATGCATGAGGCCGGGGGTTCAATCCCCAGCACCATCAATAATAAAGTAAAAAATGAAACAGGACTGTATACAAGAGCCCAGAAAAAGAGGAGACAGTGAAAGATAGAGCCCTTCGGAATCTAACACACGTTTGAAATTCTAAATACAAAGAACCTGGGATTAGTGGAGATGATGGGCTTTGCACCTATGCAGCCCCTTTGACATCAGAGCATTGCTTTGGCATTAGAACATTTGCATAAAAGCACCCTGGGCAAGCAGGAAGATTTCAGGTCTTTGGCCTCTTGTCCAGATGGTTTCTTGCAGCAAAGTCAGTTCTGTTCTTTTTGCAGGTGGGGAGCACAGGTCAAAGAAATACCAGTCTTCATTTGGCCGAGGGTTTCAAACTTCCCAAACAAATATTTGACCAAATCTTGGGTTGCTTTCTCATAGTTATCTTCTGAAACAAGACAACAAGTGTTGAGAAACAAAGCTTTCTGGATGATTCACCAGCCAATTACTTAGCCCCTGAATCCTGAGGACTGCTATCAGACACGAATTAGGGGACCCCTCATTCACCAGATTGTTAAAGGCTTACATTGGTAGGGTTTTCCAGATAAGGGGAAAGTGGCTTTGTGAAAATACATATTTACAAATATAAAGCTTCACTGAACTGTCTTTGTTAATATAACTGCCCTTCTAAACCACCCTTAAAGAAATTGTCTTTTAATCTTTCAATTTTGGAAGAAATTTTAGCTTTTTTGATTTGGTAATAGGACAGAAATAAGAGATTGGCTATAGGGGCTGGGGATATAGCTCAGTGGAATAAGCACTTGCCTAGCAAGCGCAGGGTCCTGAGTTCGATCCCCAGTACCGCAAAAAAAAAAAAAAAAAAAAAGAGATTGGCTATAATTGTTGGGGCAATTTTAGTTCAAGATGACAAAAGCAGTTAAATCATTCTCTATATAACATGGCCCTCACCCATATATTCTGTTGCAGCTGAGAACTGCTGCACAGTAGGAAAAGTAGACCAGTAGTCTAAATCCTCCAAGTTTAAGGAACCAAACATGATATGCTATAAAGAACAGTAGACTGGAAGTAAGACTTACTCTACTGTAATTACTCTGTTATTATTTACATTTTTCTTTTTCAGTGTATGGGTCTAAGTTAGCACGAATAATTTGCAGGTAAAAATTAATTAAAAAACACAAAACCTTAATGAATTCATAACTTAGCTGTGAGTAAGTGACAGGCTAAGGTCACCTAAGTTTCATTGTATATCTGGGCCTGAACTATTTATTTTTCCAACTCATGGGCAAATTGAATCCTATCTTCTTAAATCTGACTTTTAAGGAATGAAAAATATATAGACCTATTAGCCGTCAGACCGATGTTTTCCTTCGTGCCCCCTTCTCCCTGGATCCTGCCCTGTTGATCCATCCCCAGTGCCCCAGATTTCAGTGGCCTGGCTTGCAAGTAAGGACTCTCCAAAGAAAGTGGGTCTCTGGCCAAGTAGTTGATGGCGCGCTAGTGGAGGACAGGTTGGTCATGATAAAGTCTGACTTCAGCCTTTGTCCTCACCACGGGGTAAATTGTTTTTAGAAAGGAATACTAGTAGTCCTTTAAAATGCTACCACACAAGAACAGTTTATAAAGTGTAAAGTATACATATCGAGCTTCATCATTATTATGAAACACACACGCCATGTCAAGAAGGAGCATTCCTAGCACCTCAGTGGTGTTTATTGAATATTTAGTTAGTTACTTTTTATGGTACTGGAGAATGAACCCATGCATACTAGGTAAACACTCTATCACTGAGATAAACCCCCAGCCCCTCTTGTGTGTTTAAATGAGGAATTTTTCAATTGGTTGAAAATAATATGCTTACTCAAATATAGTTACAAATCTTCACTGGCAGTACTAACAAGCTCATATTAACTAGGCCTTGTACCAGGCTAAATTACCAGGGCCTGCCCAACAGGGCAGCACACTGGGAATTAACCCACAAATCAAAAAGTTATGAGGGTAGAAATGACTTTAAGAGGACATTCTTTTCTGTTTGTTTTTCAAGGGCTTCCTTAAATGATTCTTGGCAAAATATAATCTTTTCCTCTGCTAAATGATGCAAGTAGAACCCTTTATCGTTTCCTCGGGTCTCATTTTCTAGCCGATTAATCATTTTTCTGACTTCTAAAAACCTGTTTCTCATTCCCTTCCCTCTTACTTTTAGGGGATGAAATAAAACAAGCTCCCTATTCATACAGTTCTGGCTTCATCCCTGTGCAGACTTCCTTCCCCACAGGCGCCCAGAACCCTAAGAGCTGTGTGTCACATTTTCAGGACGCTTTATTCCAGCCTGGGGCCGTCTGGGCTGTCATGTGAGTCTGAGGTCCTTGCTGAGTTTCACACTGGCTCTCCCAGCTGGTGCTCTTTTTGAATTCCCTCCATCCTCTCAGTGCTACACCATTTTTTTCCTCTTGGTACTCTGTCCTAATGCCTCCTTTGTTTGTCTTTCTTGTTTTTTAAATGTTTGTTGCAAATACTTAGTCTTCTCTTTACACCTGTCCCTCATTGGCCTACTTCCTTACCTCTCTATGTGGGTAACCAATGGTAAGAGTGTCTGCTGGAGCTTCTTTATGTGTGTGCAAGCTAAGGCAAATAAATGTAAATATATCTTGTCAGGAATTTGAACTCTTATAAACACCTTTGGTCATAGTTTTCTTCATACTGTTTTCTGAAGCCCACTGATGTTTTAATTTTGTGATTTATTTTCCTTTCTTTTATGCTATAAAATCTTACGTTTTATCTTTGTCAATTCTCAGTTTATTTCTCCTCTAGTTACTCTTTTTATTGACTAAAGTCAAGGAGCTTTTCATTTATTTCACAAAGTGTTTCTCCATCTTCACTTTAAAAAATATCTTCTAGTGCTTAATAATAGTTTGTTGCATTTTAAATGTATTCCTAATAATCTCTTAAGTAGGCAGAAAAAATGTCCATGTACTAAGTTGAAATGTGGCCTTCCTAGTTGATTCCTACCCCTTTTCTCATTTCTTAGAACTCATAATTGATATGTATCTTTTTTTTAATACGTGCTATAATTTTAAGAAAGTCCTATAAACAAAAGTTCAAATTATAGGGTTTGTTGATGTCTCTTTAAATGGTACACATTTATGTTGAATATGAAAATTATATATCGCCTCCCAAAGTTCAGTTTACCATCAGTTCTTTGTGTAGTCCTTTTACTGCTAAGTGCTGTCCACTTAGAATCATAAGGAATAAGTATTTTGTAGAAAGACAGCACCACCCTCAGTGGTAAAACTAGTTCTAAAACTCATGTCTTCTAATTCTACATTCATTCCAAAATATTTCTAGTTTCCCATTTTAAAAATTTTTAATTATTTGATCTGAAGCCTCAATTGACTCAGTTCTTAAATTAGGCAAATACCAAGAAAGAAAATTAAGTTCCATTTATATCCTGTGGTTTATTAACCCTTCTTAGGATAGGTCCTAAAAAGTACAGTGCTAAGAGCCATACTTGGGAGGGAAAAGGTGGTGTCCTTATTCTCCCAGCCAGCTGCGCCCCTGCACAAGCCTCCTGGAGACCTGGGCTCACTATCAACACCGATGCAGTTGTTCAATTGTACATGTTGCCTTGAGGCAAGTTACCTAACCTGTCCATTTGTTGTTTTTTTTAAAAGGAAAATTATCCTCCACCCACCACAGGTCATTCCTGACCTATCAGAATAATACAGTGGAAAAAGCTCCAGATTAGAAATGGAAAACCTTGGCCAAAATCACTTACATTCTCTCCATATCCACAACATAATGCCCAGTAGGGTTGGACCTGTGCCTGCCTTTCTAATTGTATCCCACGCTTTTGCCTGTGTCTTAACTGCGGTTCAGGTGGCATACTACTTTCTGTTCCCTTAACGTTCCCATCTTCTGTTCTTCATCCCTCCTCTTGGAATTTACTCTGTTCTAACTTCAGCCTTTGGTATTTTCCCCATTTGTCCAGGCCCAGCCCACAGGTCTTTTCTTCTTTGTGGCCTAATTAGATTTTTCCCCACCTGAACTGATTCTTCTCATTCTGAGTTTGTGTAATACATTTAGGTCTGCAACCTGACTGGAAGAGGAAGTGATTTCAGGTTTCACACAGTCTAGGTATGGAGGGTACCTCTGTTCCCAACAATCTTTTTACTTTTCTCTTTACCTCGTTGATGTTAGTATCATCGGTTTCCTTCAATAAAGAACTCTTAAACACACATGTACACACCCCCGTGTAGTCCTGTGAGCTCATGGCAGGATCTCCTTGCCAGATGCTTGTGCACTGTTCAGCAGGCGTGCAGCCCCGAGCCAGGCTGTGAAGGGAAGGCTCACACCATTAGGTGTGATGTAAAGTACTGCTCATGTGCTGCCGTCATGCCTGCTTCTCCACAGTAACCCCCAGGACTGCTTTCTGTTTTAATTAAAAACTATATATTTTTAAACTTTGTGGTTATTTTGTTGTTAACATTTTTTTCTAACAATGTAAGAAACCAAAGTGGTATTCAGTTATTTTATTCACTAAACCAAATTGAGGCAAATGCTCTTGAGCCAGGAGAGGTGGGCTGTGCCCGAGGGTGACGGGTTAATAATGATAGGTGTACACGGCTTCCTGTTCACTGCCCAGGTATGGCTATGCGGAGGGAAGGAACTTAATTAAGCATCCCTAAATCCCACTCCTCTCCGGTTGCTTTATCAGACCAGGAGTTGAAAATCTTCTCCCTCAGCCGTCTCCATCTTGTTCCGGGAGGTCTTGGGCATATCTCTTAACCATTCATGGTCTCCGTTTTTCTAATCTAGAAAATTAAGATTCTGCTAGTAGCTAATGTCTCACCTATTTTACAAAGTTGTGAAGATCACTTCTTTGTTAGCATAATATAAAACAAAACAGTCTATTGCCCCAGCTCTGGTTCATTTTTTTCATGGCACTAAACAACAATCGGCAATATAGTATGTTCATTTACTTATTACTCATCTTCTTCTTTTTTGGTATCAAGACTTGAACTCAGGGCCTCGCACTTGCCAGACAGGCACTGTACTGCTAAGCTGCATCCCCAGCCTGGTTCATCTTCTTCTACCCTCCTCAGCTGGAGTGGTGCCTGCTCTGTAGTAAGCAGTCAATCAATATTTGTTGAATAAATAAATTAATCTTATGAGATAATGCACATGAAAACACTATGTACAATACTATGTATAAGCGCTATACACATGAAAGGTAACATTAGAAATGTTTCTATAATGAAAAAGTTTTCTACGTTTCAAAACGAACCAAACTCAAGGGAGAAAAAGACTGATAAGCAATTATTTCTTTGTTAAAGAACTAGTTTAGGAGTAAACACAGAGGATCCAGAAGTAGGTTTTCTGATGCTGCAGATATATTTTCTGGGGGCTGGATAACTGTTGTCAAATGGCACTAGGCTAACCATGGCTTTCAGAGAACCTAAGGCTCAGAGTGATGTCATGAAGTCACTGAGCACCTGTACTTAGTGCTGAGTCTTCTTTATTTATTGGTCATAAGTGTGTGTAACACAAACCTTCTGTCATGTCCACCTCCATTAACTAGTTTGCTGTTTTCTTGGTGGTATGAGTTGTAATCCTCCCTCTGTTAACTGACCATAAAGGAAGTGAGAATAACTGATGTGGAATAGTAATCTGTTTGGGTGGCTTCAGATAAAATGTGATCAGTTTATTCAAGCACTGTGTGTGTGTGTGTCTTTGGGGATTGAACTCAGGGCCTTCTTCGCACTGAGCTGCATCCCCTGCCCTTTTTCATTTTTATGTTGAGATGGGGTCTCACTAAGTTGCAAAATAGCCCAGGCTGGGCTTGAATTTGTGATTATGCTGCCCCAGCCTCCCAGAGTGCTGGGGCTACAGGTGTGCACCACCACATCCAGGCCTCAAGTACTTATAGATGAGGCATTCAGTTCTCTTGGGGAAACGAAGTCTATTACTTTCCCTAAACTTGCTTGTGACACGGTGGCATATAGTATTATATCACTTTGACAGAGGGGTCTTGGGATATTTTCATAGCAAAAGTATTTGAATTAGTCCTTGGGTTTTAGAAATGAGATATGGAGTGAAACACTCTAGATGCGGAGGTTCAGGGAGAAGGGCAGAGGGTGTGTGAGAAAAGGCCAGGTCGTCTAATTGGACTGCGATGTGGGGAGTGATGGGAGTGGCAGACGTGGAGGCTGGGTGGGGGGTGCCGGAGCCGGGAGCCCAAGTGCGGGTGCTGAGTGTTCGGCCCAGAAGATCTGCCCTTGCTGGGCAGGCAGCAGAGAGCTGCTGAGGGTGTTAGATGAGAGGAAGGCTATGTGGTTACAGGTGCTTATGGGAGGCGAATGTGACAGGGACCTGTAGGATGGACCTGAGGGAAAGAATTAGAATCCAGAGATCAGCTAGGAAATAATGAAGGCCTGGATTACAGTGGTAGAAGTAAAAATTGAGAAGAATGGGTGGGTTTGAAAGTTAGTGCAGAAATGAATTGATGGAGCCAGGCATGGTGGCGCACGCCTGTAATCCCAGCACTCTGGAGGCTGAGGCAGGAGGATCACTGAGAGTTTGAGACCAGCCTGGGCTACAAAGTGAGCTCAAGCCAGCCTGGACTGCATAGGGAGACCCTGTCTCAAAAAGACAAAGACAAAAAAAAAAGGATGAATTGATGGGATTTATGACTGGTAATGGAGAGTTACGGAAGCAATTGTACATTTAGTCATTTGTTTGATAATGTGGTAAATTGTTATTGAGTGTTTTCTGTGTGCCCACACTCTGTTCTGTGTCCTGGGAAACAAAACAGACAAGCCACAGGTACTCTTGGAACTTATTATTTGTTAGGGAAACATAATAAACATACAAAAATCATAAGAGCATTACAGATAATGACACATGCACTAATGTACGTGAGGATATTACAGTCCAGGTACTTCAGAGGTCTGGGTGCCATATATAACAAGGCGCTACACTCCGAGGGTCCACAGAATGAAGGGCTGTATGTTCTCACAAGTGTTCACTATTTAAATAGGCCTTCTGCAAGTACTGAATTACAGTTTTTAAAAAATAATGTAGATATTTTGTGTTGTTTAAAAGCCAGTGCTGTCACTCTGTTGAGAGTTTGCCTGTCTTAACATTTTTACATGGGCAAGAGTTCAACACATTTTAGCATCTTGTGAGATACAGGAGTGCCCCCAGATAAACACAGCATATTCTCCAGAAAAGAACTGCAGGTGTTCTCAAGTCTTTCACAGGCATTAAATTGTGGTTCTAAGGTTCTGAGCCAGCTTTTACCTGAGTTCTGGGATTTATGTTACTAGCTACTCACCTCAGCCATAACCTGCCACTGGTAGGTGGTTTTAGGAACTAGTTTTGGTTGACTTTTCAGGGTGTGAGTTATGAAACTGTATTTTAATAAAAATAGACCTATTGAATAGAGTTATTTAACAATATTGGAGAACGTGCCCAGCTGACACTGTGGGTGATTTTCTGATAATAACCGTGTTTAAGTTCTTTCTCAGTCAAGGAGAGTAAGGCTGTGACCCTCACACAGAGGGGTGTCTCTCTTAGCATCTCCACGGTCACATGAGCGATGTAAGTCATTCTTTACATTCAACTCTGGTTGGCACAGTTTAAGGTTAGGGTTGCTCCATCATATGGGAGTTTTTGCCAACTCTGAGTCTAGAAAAAGTTTTGACGCAAGCCCTGAAAATGTACTCTGATTCTAGACACTTTGTTGAGGCTGCAAAGTTCGGCCTGTGGAATCTGGTTTAAATAAAAGAGTCCTCAATTTCAGAGGACACAGTATCCCACCTGTTCAAGATCAGTCATCTCTCCTGCCTTTGACCCTATGCCTCTCTTCACCTGGAGACCTTCTTTCTCTTGTTTATCCCCTCTCTTTTCTGTTATTTTCAGTCTTTCCTCTTGCCCATTGGCTCCTTCACCTCAGTTCTTAGACACACACAAACCTCGTCTCATTATCAGGAATTCTCGTATCGCCAGCTGGTCTAATCATTTCTCATGCCATTGAGAAATGTAAAGAGGAACTTTTCCTTTTAAGGTTTTAGCAGAACCCTTTATTTTTTAAAATTTATTTTAGAAATAAGAGAATGAAAACATTAACAGACAGACATCAATTTACAAAATAGCATAAGAACAATACAAGCAATACCGAAATACAGAAAAAATGGTAGGAAATTAACAATGGTTGTTATATTGCATATTGATACCTTCAAAGTGGTTTCTCAGGAAAACATATGGAGATATGCAAGACTGATCAAATAATTAATCATTAACTCTTCCTTTCAGTAAAGCGATAGAAGTCAGTAGTTCTGTTAGCTATCCTGTATGTACATGCATACATAATTTCCCTTTCTTTCCTTTCTCTTTTTACTCACCCCAGTTGCGCTTTACTTTTGAGCATGTTCCTTTCATTTCACAATGTCTGTCCTACCTCCTAATTTTTATGTACTCTTTCAGGTTCTTAACACTAGTGATACAATACATTGCTTACACATGGAGATCTTGTCTATTTCACTTAAGAGTATGGTCTCTAGTTGTGACCATTTATCTGTAAAAGCCTTGAGTTTCTCTTTCTTTATAGCTGAGTAATATTTCATTTTATAAAAAATACCACAATTTTTTTATCCATTCCTCAGTGGATGGACATTTGGGTTGCTTCCACAATTTAGTGATTACAAATTGCACTGCTATAAATATTGGTGCACATACATTGCTGTGATATGATGTTTTCAGATCTTCTGGGAAAATACCCAGAAGGGGGATCGCTGGATTGAATGGGACCTCCAGACCTAGTTTGCTGAGGAGTCTCCAAACCGATTTCCACAGTGATTTCACCAGTCTGCATTCCCATCAGCAGTGGAGAAGAGTTCCTATGTCTCCACAGCCTAGCCAGCATTTGTTATTGGTTGATTTCTTAATGATAGCTCTTCTTACTGGGGTGAGATGAAATCTCAATGTTGTTTTAATTTGCATTTCTTGAATGACTAATGATGCTGAATATTTTCTCATGTATTTATTTGCCATTTGTATTTCTTTATCTGAGAAGTGTGTTTCTTTATCTGAGAAGTGTGTGTTAATCTCAGATGCCCATTTTTGGATTGGGTCTTTGAATTAGTCTGATGTTTTTAAATTTTTTATATGTTCTAGATAGAAGACCTTTGTCCAAGGGACAGTCAGCTAAACTTTTTCCCAGTTTGTGGGTTTTCTTTTTACTCTCCTGGTGATTTCTTTAGATGTGCAGAAACTTTTCAGTAGGATGAGGTCCCAGTTGTTGATTCTTTGAAGTATTTCCCATGAGTTTGGTTTTTGTTCATGAACTCTCTGTCTACCCCTATGTCTTCAAGGTTTTTACCTACTTTCTCTTCCAATAGGTTTAGTGCTTCTGTTTTAATATTGAGATCTGTGATCCATTTTGCCTTGGTTGTGGTGCATGGTGATAGACTTGGGTCTATTTTCAGTCTTCGGCAAGTGGCAAGCCAATTTCTCCAGCACCATTTATTAAAGAGGCTATCTTTCTTCCAGTGAGCTTATTTGGCCCCTTTGTCAAATATTAGGTGGCTGGTGTGTTTGTGGTTGTGGCTGTATCTTCCAGTCTGTTCCATTGATCCTCTCGTCTGTTTTTTAGCCAGTACCAGGTTGATTTTATCACAGTAGCTTTGTAGTATGATTTCAAGTCAGGGATTATGATTCCACCTGACTTGCCTTTGTTGCCCAGGGTTGCTTTTGCTATTCTGGGTCTCTTCTGGTTCCAGATGAATTTTAAGAATGTTTTCTTAGATCTGTGAGATATGCCAATGGTATTTTAAGGGAATTGCATTGAATCTGTACAACAATTTTGGTAGTATGGCCATTTTCACAATGTTGGTTCTTCCTATCCATGAGCAAAGAATGTTTTTCCGAAGAGGAACCTTTACTTGCCACCTACCCGGCTCCCATCAACTGCTCCATCCTTGTAGCCTGGCTCTGCTTCCTTGTTGCTCTCAGAATGTTCCCAGGAACAATCTTTCAAGGAGGGTAAGATCTCACATCCCCAAGCCTACGATTGTTAAGGTCTTATCTCACTGAACCTCCATGTTGTACTTGGCACCACTGATTATTCTCTGATTTTTGCAGTTCTTTACTTCCTTGGCCCTTTTATCTCAGACTCCCTCTCACTCCTTCCATCCTTCCTTTCAGCTCTGGTATCTCCCAGGGTTTAATTTTGCCCCAAGTTCCTCTTATTTGGTACTTTTCCTGGGTGATCACATGCCTTATCTCAGTACTAGCCCAACTGACTCTGCTTCTCTGGCAGAAAACCACCACTGGTGTTTGGCATCTGACCCGTCACCTCGGTCTGGATTTCCTGCAGGTGACTGGCGTGTTCAAGCTGGCCCCTTTGCACCCTCACCTCTGCTTTCGTCTGCTATCCTTGCTGGTGACACTACTCAAATTCCACATTTCATTATTGATTCTTCAGTTTTCTACAGTCCCTGAGGATCTCTGATAATTTGGAGATCTCAATATACTGATGCATATTTTTAAAAGTAGGAAAAAAATTACGTCTCAGAAATATGAACTTGTTTAAATTCCTTCAATAGTATGGGGTATATCAAAGTTTCACTTTCAGGAATTGATGAATTTAACTTCATAATATTTCTATCATGGTATGCTGTCTCTGTGGAGTATATTATAGACCAATACTTAGTTTTGGGTTTCCACTATCATTTTTAGAGCATTTTCTGTCACTTTGGATTGTCTCATTCGGAAGTTAGTATGTTGGCTTTTTAAAGATCGTTTCATATCATATCTTCAGCTTGGTATAAAAGGCATAGAAAAAGTAAAAATATTTTTTTCAAACTAAAATTAATGAATTTTTTATTGCTA
Source organism: Dinomys branickii (assembly GCA_004027595.1). Lineage (NCBI taxonomy): Eukaryota > Metazoa > Chordata > Mammalia > Rodentia > Dinomyidae > Dinomys > Dinomys branickii. Next base: position 99,194 of record PVLD010002969.1, read on the forward strand.
GATGAACTAAAGATAGAAAAGGTAAACATATAGTTTCAGCTGGATATCTAACAAACTGGGTGTAGTTGTAGGTTAGTTGATTTTTGCTGTAGCATATCTTCATGTCTGAGAGATTCATTCATGTATTTAACAAGCATGGATGAACTGTTCGCCTTGTGCCAGTTGGGCCTCTTGTTATAAACTCTGCTTGCTAAGCTGCTAAGCTGAAGAAGTTACAGTACAGAGAAGATAGGCCCCTGCCTTCAAGAGCACAGGATCAATGAGCTGCTGACATGTAAATGACCATGACAGTATGCTGTGACAGGACAACATGCAAAAGACAGGAACATACAAGTGTTGTGGGGCTGCACAGGAGGGAAGGGTGATTCTGTTTAAGGGAGTCGGGTGTGGCTGTCGTAATTACGAGGAAGTCGTAATTGCGCTGGACTTTACAGTATGGTTAAAAAAAAATCACGGGGCTGGGGATATAGCTCAGTGGAATAAGCGCTTGCCTAGCAAGCGCAGGGTCCTGAGTTCGATCCCCAGTACCGTAAAAAAAAATCACTTGGAGAAGAGGAGGAGGAATAGTGAACTATGAAGAGCAGGGTATGCACAGAGGCTCAGAGACATAAAAAAACTAAATTATCTAAAATAGTTTAGTTGTGACAGAGCACAGGGCGTGCTTTGCTGAGAGGAGATAAAGTGCGAGAGGCACACTGGGTCTTGGGGCCTGCAGCATCAAACAGCTACTGTGTTCTCCTGCTTGGCATTCCCACATCTGGGATAACCTCTGGCACTCACTTTGAACCAGTGCAATTTGGAAGGAGCCTCTGGGGGCCTTTGCCCTTTTGGTCTAACTTGGGCGCATTGTGCGGATACTAGTTAACATGAATGTTAACCCTTAAATCTTCTGGAGGCACAGAGCTGGAGTGCCAGGTGAGTGTGACAGCAGCAAGCACACTTAGTGTTCATTTGGTGTTATATACTGTGTTACAGACTTTTTTGTGAGCTTTCGTTTACTTCCCACAGCAACCTGGTAAAGTAGGTGCTATTAACCATTCTTCTTGTTTCATCAATAAGAAAACTAAGCCTTAGCAACCTGAAGCAAGTTGTCTAAGGTCATGATACTTAATAAGCAACAGAGCTGGGTCTTGAACCCAGTTCTCTTTAGCCTCAAAGCCTCTCAGCCCCTCTGCGGCTGCTGCTTTTTTCCAACCCTGAGACTGAACATGCTGAGCTGTCCTCAGCCCTTTCTTTTTATCTTTGAGGTTGAGGCAGGGTTACATGAAGTTGTCCAGGCTGGGCCTGAATAGATTCTAGCATATGAGTTAAGAGAGGTTCATATTCTCTACGTAATAAGCCTGCACTTTGCTGTACCCTAGAGCAGCTGCAGTGTGTACACGCAAAGAGGGTAAAGGGGATGGGAGTCAGAGGCAAATTCATACCAAAGGATAGCAAGGAAGGATGGCCACAGAGGAGGCCTAGCCTTGCCCTGCTCAGGGGAGGCAGCGTGCTGCTGGCTCAGTGATCGAGCAGGTGCGCAGTGCTGCTGTTATGCCAGGTGTGGCTTCCTCTGCCCAGGTAGGAAGGGCATCAACTGCTCCAAATGTGGGTTGGAGGCACGGGGTTACAAACCCAAACCACATGAGGAGGTGTATGCAGGCACACCTGCAAAATGTACAGCCTCAGATAGATGTGGTGCTGGCACTGTCTTCATCCAGCCTCACCTGGGGAAAAAACTGAACAATTGCTATGCTCTCTGAAGAACATGCAGGAGCATCTTTTTGTGAACATTAAAGGAATTAAAGAAAGGAAATTCCTTTATTGGTCTGAAGATTTGCTCCAACCTGGTGTGGTAACAAGAGTCCCAGCCTGGAAGCCAGAAGATCTGCACCATAGTAACTCTTGCCCCTCTGGCCCTCTGTGCTTGTTTTCTTGTCTGTATGGAAGAAGAACCAGATTCAATTAGAAGGTATGAAGCTTCTTTTAAAATTATTTTTTGAGAGAGTTTTACTATGTGGTCCAGGCTGGTATCGAACTCATGAGCTCAAGCAGTCCTCCTACCTCAGCCATCTGCATAGGTGGGAATACAAGTGTGCATCACCAAGCCTGACCTGAAGCCGTTTTTAATTGAGTGCAACATAATAAGAGTGTAGGCTGTGAAAATAGACTTCTTGGTCAAGGGTATTGGCGCACGCCTATAATCCAGCACTTGGGAAGCTGAGGCAGGAGGATCACCGTGAGTTCAAGGCCAGCCTGGGCTACAAAGTGAATTCAAAGCTACCTTGAACTACGTAGTGGAACCCTGTCTCAAAAAGACAATGAAAGAGAGAGGGAGCGAGGGAGGGAGACAGGGAAGGGAAAGGAAAGGAAGGAACGGAGGGAGGAAGGAGAGAAGGAAGGAAGGAAAGAAGGAAGGAAGGAAAAGGAAGGAAGGAAGGAAGGAAGGAAGGAAGGAAGGAAGGAAGGAAGGAAGGAAGGAAGGAAGGAAGGAAGGAGAGAAGAGAGAGAGAGAGAGACTTCCTTGGTTTAATTCTATGCTGCTTTGGTTTAATTCTGTTTTACCATTTATTAGCTCTGTGGTCCTAGACAAGTTACTTAACCTCTCTTTATCAACATCATCTATAAAATGGCACCTATCCTGTGAGACAGTTAATGTATAAAGCATTTTAGAAGGGTACTGCCATGTGGTAAACGCTTAATAAACATTGAATGTTACTGCAGTGATCCCTCAGTTGTCAAACTCAGTTCTTTCCAAATTTGTATTTGAACACCAAAAAGTTTAAGAACTGAACATAATTTTCCCATAAGAAGTAATAGAAAACTAATAATTGGTTCTGAGGTCCAAAAATTACATTTATAAATTCAGTTTTCGAGGACTTTAACAAATTTCACAATGATTTCTTTCTTTAACTCTATCATGGTTCCCACAGTTTTCCTCTAAGCTTTACTGCTGGTATCACTAACTCTCTTTGGAGCCATGGTTATGATATTTTACACAAACAAAGGACATTAAGGTATGTTTTAATGCACTAACACAAGCACTAGGTGTTGTCTGGGCACAGGATGTGCCTAGACTGAATCAGCACCCTGTGGGTCCAACAGAGAAACCCAACACGTTACTTGCTTGGCCTTTATAGATTTTTTCAAGTCAGATTTTTGGTTTGACTATTGCAGAAAGTTACAGACACCAAAGAGATTTCTTTCAAACTTTGCTGTTCTAGTAGTGGAAAATTCAAGCTTGGAGCCATTCAACAACCAAAGTATCAGTGTATTTCTTCAAATAGACTCATAAGTAAAATTATCAGTGACTAAAAGGAACTACAGAGACTTGGAAGATAAGGGCTCTAAATAGTCACACACTTCAAACAGTAGCACAAAGGTAGAAAAAAGTTTTCTCGGAGTCCACATGTCCCACATTAGGTCAGTATTTCTAAGAGCAGCTGAGTCATACCAGGACATAGGACTCTGGAAATGCAGCCTAATTATGCCTTTGCTGGCACTTTTCTGGGACACCTCATGGCTATATAAGAACCCAACTTACAAAACATTCCAGGAGAACGTTCATGAATTGGGTTCATTCGTAAACCTAACAAAGTGAGTCTTATACACCCTTGGCATCAATCTACAAAGTATATTTGCACTTCCCAGCCAGTCCCATTCACATCACCACCGCTTTCCCTCAGGCTTCTGGACACCCTCTCCTCTGGTCGAGCACCGTACTACCGCACACGATCGCATTGTACATAAGCACACCGCAGCACAGCTGTGACAACATCTGGCAGACTCGGGCTACTCCTGTGATTTGTTTGTATCTACAAATGTTCGTAATTCGAGGTCCATTCATATCTGTGAAAGTTCACAACTTGAATGTTCCTAAGTTGTGGACTTTTGTAAACTGTGTTGTGATTTTTTACTTGAGGGATCTACTACATAGATTACCATTAGCATTAAGACATTAGGACTCTTCAACATGGTTTAGTCTTTTTGACTGGACAGAACATTCCCAAAGCACTTCATTGCCTGATACAGAATCTGTGTAGATGCTGCTTTATGTTTTCCTCTGTTAAAACAAGGACGTGTGAACGGACGTTTATTGTTGCCGGCTGTGTTGGCTGTATACGTAGCTGTTCAGAAGGGAGTGCCAAATTGCTGTTGGTTAGTGTACAGCTGGCCAGTTGTCTAGTTCAGAAGAGGAGCAGAGGTCTGAGAAGACAAGGTATATTTAACAGGCCCATAAAGGCAAGAATTTAAAACCAAAAAAAGTCCACTAAGAATGAGAGGGTTGGTAGTTCTAGAGATCAGAACAGTTAAGATGTAGGGTCTGGACTCAGGAGACAGGATAAGTTAGTGGCACTAGCACATAGCCAGACAGACTCAGAGGGACTTAGTTCCTGACTACACACTGTAGAGTGGCTCACAGAACTAGAAGGTTGTCAGATGCCTGCAGGTTACTTTGCCCTAATTGAGATGATGACCTCCCAGGAGGTGGAAAACTTGGCTAAGTGCAGAGCCATGCTCCTGGCCATGTGCTCCACAGCGCAGCAGGGGCTGGGTGCTGAATATCTCGAAGAAGCCGGCTGTTCTAAATATACTGCATGCCTGCACCAAGCATTTTCTTCTACATAACACTCTTTCATCCTTATGCACCCTTAGTTGTTTTAATTCATACTTTTGTAAGGCTGAAAAGATTATTGCAATCTTGGTGTAGGGGTTGGGATATGCTAGTAAGTGGGCCTCGGCGCTTTATTGTGATAACTGTATATGCATTGTATTACATTCGCTGGGGGCTAGGATTCGCATGGCAGATATGTGAATGTGCTGTGCACAAAGGTCCCTCCCGCTCATCGTGCGCCCCAAAGACACAGGAAGCGTCTCACCCTGAGTTCGCGATGGCAGTGCTCGCGCGTCACGTGCTCCAGGCCCCATGTTGCTAATTGGAAATGAAAAGCCCGTGCCTTTCAGAAGGCTCATTTTATGCTAGCATGACACATTTATTAATACTCCACGCCATAATTTGTTAAGAGCCGTTCCACAGCTCCTAATGGGCCTTATGCTCTAACGCATTCTCTGGTGTTGTTATAAACTGGTATTTCCCCTTGGACAGCAAACCACAGTCCAATTTCAGTTTTCCTTTAACTCATTTACTTCATAATGATCTAATTTAAGACAGATGAAATAAAATACTGTTGGACTTCACGGGCGTCAAGCAGTCACTGCCCAAGAAGCGCGTTTGGAAGAGTCTGAAGCTTGCTGTCCTCCTCCTTCCACGCAGGCACTGAAGGGCCCGGTGCTGGAGCACAGGGTGCAGCAAGGGATGGGTCTTTCCAGCTCTCCCCACCAGTGTAACAACGGTGACAGAGGTTTAGTCAGCCGTGTGAATGGCTTAAAATTAAATTACGTATTTATTAAAAAGTCAGCACATCCCCAGTCATGCCCATTCATTCATTCTGCTGTATTTACTGTGTTCTGGAAAACAGAGGGTGAGTAGGGAAGACAGTATAGGGAGAAACATTTTAGATGCTTTGCTGCAGGAGACTGCTTCCTGCTGCCCCCTGCCGATGTAAGTCTGGTTATCAGGATCGTGTCGAGCATTGTCCCTGGACTTAACAGACTGACTTCAGAGGATGGAATAAGTAACTGCGGAGAATTCTACCAAGATGTTATGTGAAAGAATAAACATTAATAGGCTTTCTCCTTAAAAATATGGTTTGCTACTTTGTTGCACTTCATCTTGGCTAGTCTTTAAAATACCTAAATCATAGAATCACCGATACCAGCTGGAAGGGACCTGGGCGCACCCATCTGGCAGCCCTCTCTCATTTTACAAATGAGGAAAATGAGATCCGGAGAGATGCGTGGCTCATCCAGGCCACCCATCTAGGTAGACATAGGTGAAGAATGACCCAAATGATTCAGGTCATAAGCTGAGGGATGACCTGCTGTTTCCCCAAACCCAGTAGGCACAGATTCCTGGATTCCTCTGCAGTTTTGTTTAAGGAGAATGTCTAATGCTAGAATTTATGAATCTGCATTTTTTAAAAAGCTACTCAGACGATTCCTGTACAGCCAGTCTGACCTGGGTCAGAACTGATATGAGTGTAGGCCATGGATCGCATCAGTTCTTCCATCTGTTGTTGGGTGACCCACTGGACTGGTAGTTTTTACATTCTTGAACAGTTGGGCATGCAAAAACGATCCGAAATTTCCATGTCCATGAAGTGCTGTTGGAGCACAGCCATCCTTGTCTGTTTACGCCTTGTCTTTCGCTGCTTGTGCTCCACAGCTCTGCTTGTGCAGAGCTGAGTTGCCGCAGAGACTGTACGGCCTACAGAGCCTACAGCACTCACCACCTGCGCGTTTCTGCAGAAAGACTGCCGATACTGAATGTGTTCTCTGCATCACTAAGCTCTGCGAGCACGTTTTCCCTGTGCTAACAGTGAAATTCCTAAGCTTTAAGTGCTTGTACTGAGCCAAACACCATTTCGCTTTATGCAAAAAAGATGAATTTATGGAAAACTGCATATGAGTTATCTGTGAATCTAATTATTTTAATGACAAACTATGTTTTGTTGTAATGCAGCTTGGCTTAGAGTGTGGAAAATTTCCTTTCATGTCAGGAGGTTTAGTGTAGACCTGATGTTTATTTCTCTCTGAATTGAGGAAAGATCTGTTTTGAGTTGAACTCTGGGAGACTGAAGCAAAAGCATCGCAAGTTCAAGCCCAGCCTGAGCAATTTAGCCACTAAGACCCTCAAAATAAAAAATAAAAAAGGAGCTGGAGATGTATCTCACTGCAAAGGCTCTGGGTTCAATCCCCAGTACCGGGGGGGTGGGGGATGGAATCTCTTTTTATACATGATGAAGATATAGGATATAAATATTTACAAAGGGGTAATAAGTTATTTTTATTTTTGTGAACTACTCAGTACCTAAATGATGAAATTTCTGTTTCACCGATAAAATGTCCCTGGTAAAGCCTTGTTACTTGCAAAATCAATGTTTTAATTCACTAGAAACAGGTGGTTTCCCTCACAATCATCAGTCTCCCACTTACCACTCATCACTGTACTAAGTCGGAGTCCTTCCCACCTCCTAGGTTTCCTTCAGGGTGTAACTGGTTCAGTTGCCTGGTGCCTTCCTTTTCCCTTTGTCTTTGTCACTCACCTCAGACAACATCAACATTTGTTCATTAACCAATCAGCACCACTTAGGGAGCACTTGCAGTAAGGCCGGCCTTTTTTGTAGTCGCTGCTTCTGTGACAGGAAATACCCTCTGTGGTACCACTAGATCTGTACTTCCGTCGTGGCTGAACTAAGGGACAAGAGAAATGGAAGGTGCAGAATATGTTACTTCAGATCCTGCTGTTTGCCTCCTAAGGCAGGCATTTTAATAAAGGCCTGGCCCGCCGGTTTTCAGGTTCTAGGCTGTGGGCCAGAGCTCTTTCGCTGTTGCTTAGCTTCTTTATGTAGTATACCCCAGGGGTTCAAATTTCCCACTCACCAGAGAATCCATTCCCCACACCACCTTCATTCTCCACCATGTAGCCATGAAATTGCCTCTCAATCTAGCACAGTAGAAGCTACAGAGAGGCTCTGAGCTCAGCATAATACACTGTTCTTTGCTGTGGTGACCTTTATAGGTGGTGTCCCTCTCCTGAGCTTTTGTCAGATGCATAGAGGCTAATAATTCTTCCTTCAGCAGAATTCACAGGAATATTATGAGGTTGAATGAGGAGGTTATTTCAAAGGCTTGGCATTTTCATAGAGAGAGTTGCTATAGAAACACAGAAGGGCACAAGTATTTCAGAGAGGGGCTTTGAGAAGTCCTCCCTGTTTGTTTCTTTGACAAGCAAAGAAGGAGAACAACCATAGTCCTGCCCTTGACCTGTTTCAGGCTAACTCCAGATCTGCTACTTCCTCTGGCTTTCAAGATTAGGCCTTCTCTGCAGTGTGCCCCACCAGAACCAGGACACTGTAGTGCGGGGAGAATGTTAGCACACACAGTGTCAACACGGGGTGCTACAGTGGGAATGTCCAGAATATATGTAGCTCCATAGTGGCTCTGCTTTTCTCCTACGGGGACACTGGTGTGACCCTGGCAGATTAGCAAAGGAAAGAACAGAAGGGGAAAGAGGTGTTTTTAAAAAATGAAATCTGCTGACAGCTGTGTATTGGGAGCTCATGGAGTGAACTTTGTATTGGAGCTGGAGGGAAGTGCCTTCAAAGAGCTTAAAACCTAGGGGTCAGATATGAGGGTAAAAAAAGAAGTGTGATGTTAGTTGTGGGTTTTTTACAGATGATCTTAATCAGGTTAAGAAAACTTTCATTTTGCCTAGTTTGTTGAGTGAAGAATATTGGATTCTATCAAATACTTTTTCAGTATGTTAATATAGTCATATGGTTTTTCTCCTTTATTTTATTAGTGTAGCATATTAACTTGATTTTTCCATATGATACGCTACCTTCCCACTTCTGGGATAAATCCCCATTGGTTGTAGTGCATAATCCCTTTTATACGGTACCGGATTTGGTTGCTGGCATTTTTGTCGATGTTTTTTATGTTCATATTCATAAAGGGCATTAGTGCAGTGTTTTTTTTTTTCCTGGTGTGATTATCTGGTTTTGTATCAAGGTAATACTGTTTTTATAGAATGAGTTGGGAAATGTTCCCTTCTGTTTTTTTGGAAGAGTATGTGTTAATTCTTTAAACATTTGGTGGAATTCATTAGTGAAGCCATCTGGTCCTGGGCTTTTCCTTGTGGGGGATCATTTTTTTAATGCAAGGTACAGAGGAGTATTTATAGTAAAATCTCATTTGAGGAGAGGCTTTTAAAGGATATATCTGTATGCTTATATGTATATAGAAAATATTTCAAAGGATGCACAAAAAACTAGCAGTGAAGGTTATCACTGGGTAATAGAACTTAGTTTTACATTCTGTTTTATGATACGCACATATCACTCTAATCTTTTTTTTTTTTTTTTTTTCCGGGACCGGGGATCGAACTCAGGGCCCTAGTGCTCAGCGGCAAGCACTTAGCCCACTGAGCTGTACCTCCAGCCCCACTCTAATCTAAAACAATAAAAACTACTTAAAATTACTTGCCCTGGCTATTTGCCTCTGACCTGGTCTCCTTAGGGGCCCCCGGTGTGGTAGACCTTTTCCTCTTCCTCCAGCGTCACAGGCTGCTGCTTCCTCCTGACCTGTTTTCCCACACAATGGAATCTTTACCAACTCCCTGAAAACAACCTGCGCTTACACGCTGCTGTGCTGTCTTACACATGCGATTCTGTTCCTGTTTTTGGTCATCCCCCCTCCTTTACCTGCTCGATTCCTCTTGTCTTTCCTTTAAGTCCACTTCCAACTATGAACTACTTTACTCTGAATCCTAACTCACTGTTTTTATTCCCACCCATGCTGCCTCATGTATTATGGATATTTTAGTTTTGAACTTTCTACTTATCCTCTACAGTAATTGCCAGTTCACATGTATCTGCTGTAAAAGTACGGTTGTACTCAATGTTGTGCCCCTGGAGCTTACACACTGCTTGGTGCAGAATAGGTGCTCAAAAAGAATTGAACTGATGAGAGAAGGCACTGGGGTAGGTTGAGTAATGTGAACAAAGGTCAGTTATGCATTACTGTAATCTTCCCTGGGAACATGGGCCAGTTTGTATATATAGGAAGATGCATGCTGGGAAATACCGTGGAATGATTTTGGCAAGGCTAATATTAAAGGCTCTTAAGAGCCAAATCAAGCAGATTTGGTAGATAAATATTTATTAAGTGAAGGGCAGTTCTCACCCCCTTCCAGTCTTTGCTCAGCTCTCTTCCCAGTAGGCTGACCATTGTTTGGAAATGCCCCTGTCTCCATTTGTCCTCGGCCTCAGCATTCTTTTCCTCTCTTGTCTTCTTCCTTTTTCCATAGCACATATCACTGTCTGTCTGTCACAGTCCATATAACCTACATACTGGTTTTTTTACTTAGTGTTTCTTTTCCCTGTTGAAATATAAGTTTCCCAGGCCACCACTGCCTTTTTCACTGATGAGCACCTACCGTATGTCTGATGCATAGTAGGTCATCACTTGTTGAGGGAGTACATCCAAAAATAATGAACTTCAGTATCTTGTCCAGACCTGATGTAGATAACTTAGATATAGTTTGAATGTAAAATTGGTAAGAGTGTGCCAGCTGTTTCTAATATAACCTGGCGCAGAGCATGACGGGGAGGTGAGGAAACAGGAAATATATCACCTGAAGAGTTCTTTAAAAGATAAGTTGGGAAACTGGGTGTGGTGGTGCACACCTGTAATCCCAGCACTCGGGAGACGGAGACAGGAGAATTGCTGCAAGTTCAAGACCAGCCTGGACTACAAAGTGAGCTCAAGGCCAGCCTGAACTGCACAGTAAGATTCTGTCTCAAAAAGGACCAAAAAAACAAAACAAAAAAAAGTTGGGAAGTGAAAATCATAAGTACCTTTGAGTTTATTTCTTACCTAGAAAAATGTTGTTTTATATGGCAATTAATACTTATGCTTTAATAATTTCTCTTTTTCTTTTTCCACAGACCTTTGTAGTATTAAACAGAGGGAAAACTCTCTTCAGATTTAGTGCCACGCCTGCCTTGTACATTTTAAGCCCTTTTAACCTGATAAGAAGAATAGCTATTAAAATTTTGATACATTCATATCCTTTTCTGCAGCTGGGGAGTGAGTGCAGCTGCTGCATGTCTGCATGTGTTTCAGTACTGACAAATGACTTGTGAGTGAAGTTTGTTATCAGTGGTACAGCTGGCCGTCCCATCAGTCAGAGTGTAAGAGAGAGGTCCTGCCCAATCCCAAGCTGAGCTTCAAGAAACCCTGTATTCTTAGGATGGTCTTATTGGAGCCTGGAATTTTGTTGGTGTCATTATGAGGGCCAAGTTGAGATGATAACCTTTTATCGACATCTTGACTTTTAGTAATTACCATGGTAGACTGTTTGCCTTGTTAAGATCCAGTACTGGATTTTTTTTCAAAGCTACTTTCTGAGTTGCAAATTACTGAACGAATGCTTCAGAGATCTACCTTGAACTTTTTTTGATTTCTTGAGCAGTGAATTTAGAAAGTATCTGTGATAGGTATCAGATGAAATAGCCTCCTTGATACAAAGGTTTAGATGCAGATTGCAGAATAGAAATGACTTTTTTTCTGAGCTTTTTTCCCCTTAAATTGAAAAATGACAATTTATTCATGTGGCCTTTTTATATCCTGTTCATGTAGAAGAACATATGACACGTGAAAAATTATGAGTTAGGCAACTTTGCATAGTGACTTTAAATTTGCATGGTTGGTATTTAATTTAATACTATTTAGTCCTTGCTTCAGAGTATCGTGTCCTCCAAGGGGAATGAGAAAACCAGCAGTTGCAACTTAGTCAATCTGTCTCGTAAGCTTCTCCAATGGAATGCTAGGAATTTAGCAACCTGATTTTGAAATCTGCACTTTACCAGCAATGTAGTTCTGAAGTCTAAAGGTTTGCAGGAAATAAGTAATTTACATGCTTTAATAATTTAATCCTTTCTGTTGGATTAGAGGTGGAGTTTTGGTTTTCCTTCAAGGGGAGGGTCCTTCTGCTTCCAAACAATGTGTTATGGGTCCATGAAGAAAAATCCAATGATAGTGAAGGAAAAAATCCGGTTGAAAGACATGTTTTCTCTTTTTAAAACTCCATAAGTTGACTCTAGGAACCCATTAACGAGAAAGAATGAGGTAACGAATAAGAAATGGCTCCTGTCGTGTTTTTCACTGACAGTTTGATAACTCATGTTGACCCTGAATGTTTAATTGTTCTCAGTAAACAAGAACAGGGAGCACTGAGAAAGATCATGAATGGAACTGAAGTGGCAGTAGGATGGTTTGTAATCCGTAACTTTCCTGAGCGCTTTCAGAAGGATCGAATGGATGTGCCCCATCATCTGACTCGGGAGCTTGCGGGAGGTGCTGTGCCTCGGAGGTGTACCCGACAGACCACAGCTGGTGCCTGCATTGGATATATCCGGTGCACATCAGCTGGGGTCTTGTTCCCAAAGACAGTTCTGGTTCCAGAGGGAAAAGCAAACCATTAATTACAGTACCTGTAGATTTCCAAGTAACTAGTTTTATAGAATAATTAACAGTAAGTGAATACTGCAGAGTATGGATTTTTCACATCTGACGAGCTTAGAGTATGGTCAGCTGTAATGCATTTCTGGTCACTAATAGATATTTAGAAGCTTATTCCATACATGAGGTGACAAGAGCTAAGAACAGGAAAGGCCCTGTGCCAAAGTAGAACAGCAGCAGCCGTTTTGAAAGAATAGCTGCTCCCACTCTGTCCAGCCACAGTTCTGCGCTGGTGGGGCTGCTTACAGTGCTTTTCTGTGCTGGTGATGGTGAGTAGTTTCATTATCACTTCGCCTTTTCCTCCTGTTCTGTGCTTTGTCTCTTTCCAGGCTGTTGATGTAGATCTCATGCTATCCGATGTGAATGGGTTTGTGTTCTGAGAGAGGCCAGATTTCATGTATTCCCCCTTGACTCTTCTCCACAGTGTTTAGCATGATCATTATGTGCACTATTTTGACCAACTGTGTATTCATGACCTTTAGTAACCCTCCCGAGTGGTCGAAGAATGTGGAGTAAGTAGCTCTTTATTTATCTGTTGCTTGTTTTAAGACTTTTTAGTGATTGAGTCTTGTGCTTTGCTATAATTTATCCATCAAGGAAAAAGTTGTTATTGCCACTCTTTCAGAGAGAGCTGAAGATGCAGATGTCTCCAGAAGTCAAGTCTAGGAAAGGCAGCTATCCTGTATTCTGGAAAGCGCTAGCCTCTGTCTCTACCCTTTCTTGTGCGGACCCCTTTGTCTGTGGCCCATCCCCATCCTGTGTTCTCCGTTCATGATGGTACTGTCTTCTCCAACTGTTGTTGTTTTTGTTTTTTGGGGGTTTTTTTTGCTCCTCCTCTCCAAAGTTCTAAAGTGCTCTGAGGGCCTCTTACCTACACCAAGAAGAGCATGAATTATGTGAGACAGCAGGACACTGTTATTTCCCCAGAATGCAATCATGCCCCAGCACAGCATTCTACAGTTTGGGGCATTTCAGTTTCATTCAAAGGCTTCCTTGCCTCCGGCTCAGTCCTCCTGCGTTGGCTGTGTGCTTTCTGTGTTGTCTGTCTTAGTTGAAGCCAGACCCTGGGCAAGTGTTATCGTAAATGTTCATTTAAAGCTTCTGTCTATTCTGGAATTGCCTCAAGCTATCCATTTCTTTGACAGGTACACATTCACAGGGATTTATACATTCGAATCAGTAGTGAAAATCCTTGCAAGAGGTTTCTGCATAGATGGCTTTACCTTTTTACGGGATCCATGGAACTGGTTAGATTTCAGTGTCATCATGATGGCGTAAGTTCTCCACTTTTTTGGCATTCTGGGTGAGAGAGAGTGTGTGTGTGTTACTCTGAGTGTGTTGGCATGACACAGAGTTTTTTGAACTCTGGTTTAGGGCTTAATGGGTAACTGTTGGGCCTGATTATGCCATGTTCTTGCTTGTGAAGCCCTCCTGTTTTTCAGGTAGTAACAGTGTTTATGTGGGGAGGTCAGCAGAGGGAAAGCGGGGAGTGATTTCCTGTGCATGGGTCACTCATAGTTTATTCCCCTTTATGACACTGACCAAGGGTTGTTTCTCTGGAGGCTTGAAATTTTTTAGGTGTAAACCTTCAGCTGCAATGTGTTGTCTGGGAACATCTTATCGTGCATGATATAATGAGGCTGACTAGGTGTTGCAGACTTAAGAGCACACTTTAGAGTCAAAACATGAACAAGGTATCCAGGTTGGCCCTTCCTAAAGAGTTACTAACCTGAAATTTCTGTGAGTAGAGACCATGTAACTCCACACAGATTTGCTACCTGCTCCTGTACATTATTTATATTGTTTTAACAGTGAAAAAGTGTCTCTTTGGGAAACTTAGCTGATGAAGCAAGAGTTTTAGCAGGCATTAGTATTTTTATTTCAGCTTAGGAAAGCGTTTTGCAATTTGGGGGTGTAAGGGCTGCCAGGTAGATGGTGCATGCGTGTATGTGTGTCTGTGTGTGTGTGTGTGTGTGTGTGTGTGTACACGTTGCGAATGTGAGGGTATTTTCAAATGTGTGGATCTGAGCATCAGGTAAAAAGATGTATTCCCACTGTAAAACATGAGCTGACACGATGCCTTAAGTACTTAAAAGTGGAGCTTTGACTTTCTGGTATGTAAAGACAATTTCCAGCTCTCGGCATTATGAAATACATGTTGGTGTCCTTTGAAAATCTAAGGGTCCTTGCTAGACACAGAGCTGGTGATACAGTGGGCACTTAATATATATTTGTTCTGATCTCATGATCTGCATTTTCCTGACCCCTGGTTTCTTCTGTCACAGGATAAAACTTTAAGACTACAAATATGCATACATCTCTTGGATTAGACATACATACAGCCAGTTAAGCATTTTTGCCATTGGCAACTAGAGAGATACTTTAATGTAGGTTTATTTTCATGGGTCTCCTGCAGTAGAAACCTGCTCCCTTTCTTAAATGCTTCAAAAAACTTGAAGACATAAGCCTGTAATACCTTTCTGCCTTTATTTTTACTAAAAAAAACTGTAAATGGGCTGATAGTAAAGTCCTTTTGAATGGGCTTAGCACATCACTGTGATTGATGATAAAGAGGGTGAACTCTTGAACCTCCAGTTATACCAGTTCTTCTGAATACACTACTGAATTCTCCTTGACCAGTTATTTTAAAAGATGTGTTTCTTAAATGTTTATATTTGAAATTTTTCTTTTTCAGGGAAAAAAATGATATTATAGCTTGTATATAAGACCCTTTCTTCCCCCCATCCTCAAACCCTCGCCCAGTGGTACCATTACAAGTTAACTTTGGTTTGATTCTGCAGGTATATAACAGAGTTTGTAAACCTAGGCAATGTTTCAGCTCTACGCACTTTCAGGGTACTGAGGGCTTTGAAAACTATTTCGGTAATCCCAGGTAAGATGGCCCGGGGTTGGTGTTAGGTGTTGGGTTAGGGCCCTGATGTGACGTATTGTACTTTTTGTTTTGTTGTGGTTTTGTTTTTTCCTTTGGTGTTTGTGTTTGTGTCTGTGTTTGTCATTTGTGTCTGTGTGTGACCTCCCTTACTACAGATATGTGACAGAGTTTGTGGACCTGGGCAATGTCTCAGCGCTGAGAACATTCAGGGTTCTCCGAGCTTTGAAAACTATCTCTGTAATTCCAGGTGAGAAAATGTGTGCACAAGATTGACTGCCTCATCTCCTCTTCCCTCCATTCATTTTGTCTACCACATTCTAAACTGGTGCCAGCACAGCTGATATGGCCTTGCATTCTGCATGCTTTTCCTTAGAGACATTCTCTGGAATGGCCCTTTGGTCCTGAGGCAGTTCTCTCTGACTGCGCTTGCCAGGCATGCAGCCCCCATTCCATTCATGCTTTTGAAAAGGCACGTGCTTAAGAATCCCTTGGATCTTACACTATCTGAGAAAAAGTCATCACAGAGCTAGCTGTCTCTTTGTGTATAAATCATTTAAATCCTGGCCTCATGGAATTACAGTAAACTCTCCCCATCATTCCATTGCTTGTGGTTTCTAGGCTTCCTGTAGCATGGTTTACTGATGGAATGTTACTCAAAAAAGTTTTATTGTTGATGTACTAATGGAATTATTTAATCACAGATGAGACCCACCCAGTTAACTAGTCCAGAATTATAGACAAATTTAAGATCCTTGGAGTTAGTGAACTGAACTTTAATAATCACTGTTTATCATGCTTTGCTGCTGTTTGCTTTACTAGAATGAGAACCCATATACATCTACTATACATATTTTCAGGGATCATTCTCAAACACACCCCAAAGAAAGCATGTGCAGGTGCTGTTTTAAAAAATCAAAGGTAAGATAAGATACAACTAAGTAAAGATACAGGCAAACAGAAAGCACAGAAACTTGAGGCAAAAGGGAATCAGAGGTGGTTGGAGAAGTAGCTGATTTACAATCTCTTTAAAATTTTTGCCCTTTTCTTTTTGGTCTTGTGTGAGCTAGTTCAGTGGCTCTTAACCTTTTGAAGATTTGGATCCCTTTAAGACTCAGATGAAAGTTCATAGATAGGCTCCCCTAAGCCTATCCATAGACCCCAGGTGAAGACCCCCTAATTTAAATCATTGCAACTGGTTAATATTTTTCTTTCTGAAGAACAGTCTTAAAATTTGGAAGGAAAGATATTTGGTCAGTCTTGCAAGCCTAAAATAGACCGGCAGTAACTTGGCAGGAGTCAAGACTATAACTGATGCTCTTTGAACTTTAGTTGTGTTCAGGGTTTTTAAGGAAATCTCCCTAGAGGCCAGTCTTTCCACAGTAGTTCTGCATAATTAGGGACCTAGAGAACAGAGATACCATATTCTGATCACATGACTCATCCCTTGTGGCTGACTCAGAAATACTGCTCTTTTCCCCCTTTCAACATCATCTAAACATCAGATAGTGAGGGGTGAAGCACAGAGGTAGAGTCCTGGAGAGGGCAGACTTGGGATGTAATTTACAAGGGATCTCAAGAAAGGTAAACCCTTTGGTAGCCCTTGTCTAATTTCCTGCAGCAGCTGGAGTGCCAGCACTTTACTTCCGTTTTTCCTTTGGTCTCATTCCTACCCTAGTCCCTCTTAAATATGATCCTGTGTTTTCTGCTCACTTCCCCCAGAGTACTCTGCAAGGCATCTGTCTCTTTATGTTCTTGTGATCTCAAAACTTCTCTTCCAGAATTAAATTGGAAAGCTGCATTCTGTGCACTAACTGGGGCAGCAGATGCTATCTCTAGTCTAGCTCATCATTCTGTCTTGGTCTCTGCTATATGCTTAACTTTTGACCAGGGCGTTTCTCAAGGTAACTCTTGACTGGTGTCACATTACTTCATGCTGTAGTGATATACATACGTATAAACTGTATAATGTCTGTAACATGATGCCCAGCTCATAGCAGTGCTCCATAAATGATTGTAGTAGTAGCAGTTACTACAACAAAGAAGAAACCTAAGCCCAAAGAAAGGGTTTAGTCAGGATTTAGACATCAGCTTCACAGTTTGAAATAGATTCCTAGAGTCCTATTTCGAGAGGCACCCACAGTTCAAGTGGCTCTGGGAAGCTCACTGGGATGAAAAATAACTTCAGGATAGTAAAGCCAATATTAGATCACTGTCAGTAAAAGGTATATATATATATATATATGTGTGTGTGTGTGTGTGTGTGTGTGTGTGTGTGTGTGTGTATATATATATATATATAAATTTTTTAAATTAAAGTGTGTCTTTGAATTCTAACCCTTTTGCTCTCCATTCTACCTTTTAGAGTAGTAAGAGAAATCCAGTAGTTGACGTCTCCCTCGTGGAGAGACTTCTCTAAGCCCATGGAAAATTCTGATTTTGACTATCATGCTTTTTCCTGCGGATAGTTGTTGTCCTGCCTGCAGTCGCCCAAGTCTCCTCCCAAGGTGGGGCCACCAGTACGAGCCAGTGGATCTAGGCCTGTGTCTTCCTTGAAAATCTCAGTCATTTTGATACCAGTGTTGTAGAACTGGGATATAATGACCCTTAGGAAAAAAACAAACCGTATTACTTTATATACCAAGTTTTCCTGTGGATCACGTCCATGGAATTGCTTGCCCTCTCTGCTTTCTCCTGTCCCATTTGATAATAGGCCTTTGCAAAAGCTGCCCAACCCAGAGTGGAAGAGAGAGACCGTGGAGCTGACATGCAGCCTATAGCGTCTCACAAAACTCTCCAACTCTCAGCTCCTTTCCTGAAGATTTATTCTTTCCTAGAATATTCACTGCATCTCATCTGGGCTGATGCTGCCCTTCCTTAACATGTGACAGGTATTTTGAATGTGTCTGAGCTGCCAGGACTCCAGAACTTTGGAGAGTAAGGAACATCATTTAGCTCCAGCCTTTTATACAAGAAATGCTTTCCTTTAGCTTATGAAGTTCCAAAAGGATCAAACTCACATTCTGACCCATTTTATTTGCTACTTCTGGAACTGGATACTCTCACTTGTGCTTTCCTTTTTGTTTCAGTCAACTTGGGGTGTGCTTATTACTCTGTGCTAAGAGAGCACTGATAAAGGAGACCATTTCTAAACTGGCTTGGCCTAGAATTTGCAAGATTCAACTTGACACTGAAACCTTCTGCCTAAAAATTAGTGTCTTAAAATTTTGTTTTTACTTTATATTTACCTGGGACCTGGGTAGAAAAAAACTGTTAAGTTAATGTCAAAAATTTCATCTTCTGCATTCCTTGATCATATGCCACAGGGATAAAACACTGAAAGGTAGGATGAGAATGTAAAAGGAGGTTTCTCAAGCTTCTCGTGAAGAGCGCTTAAGCGCGCAACATGAAACAATTGGAAGATCAGACTGGCCAGTTCCTTTTCAGGTCCATCATTTAAAGGGCTCGCCCAAAGCACTACTTGCCCATGTTCACCAGCACTAATTTAACACCATCATGCTGTCTTTCGAGTTGTAATTTCTTGATTACTTTCCTCTTGAATGTTTTATTTCTCTGCTTTCATTGTTGTTGTTTTCACTCCTAGCCAGTGAGATCAGGTAGCAATCAGGTAGAGTGATGGGCTCTTCTCCTTCACATCCCAATATTATGTTCACACAGAAAGCATTTTCTTTGAATGTGTGCATTGCAAATGTGGCAATTTCTACTGTATAGTGAAGGGGGATAGAAAAAGTGTTTTAAGAACATATTCAAACATGTTGCTTTTACATTTCTTCTTCTGCGTTGCCCTTTGGAACTAAAAGTTAACCGTGGTCCTAAGTGGACGTGCACTGAAGATTCACAGGATCCTACTCTCGAGAGGCAAGAGTTTGGGTCACACTTTGTGATGTGAATCTGGAAATGAGTGTACAACCCCCAAATTTCTCCCAGATTACTCCTTATCTGAAGACCCTTCAAGGACCATCTTTCTACTTGAAAGAGAAAAAAAAGGACCATCTTTGTGAGGAATGCATTTGCAGCAGGAAAATTCACAAAGCTGTGTTTCTCCCTCAGCTTTGTCTGGATCTCAGCCACAGTCTGGGAATGGGGAGCTGTTCTTTTTCCTGGGCTGAGAACTTCTTGTGACTGCTCCCGAGGCCTGTACCAGTATTAGTTTTGTGGGAGAATTAGCTCATAAATTTCTTCAAACTACTTAAATTTCTGAATCTGAGCTACAAATGGAATTAACATTTATCGACTGTGAATTGACATTTATCTTGCCATCACAATGGTAGAAGACCTTGATCTCAATACAGCTAATTTCTCTGGACGTAACCCATAAGCTGGCTTTGTTCATTTGTTCAAGGGATTGCTGTGCTCTATGAAAGGTTACAGGAATCAGAGGTGCCTTTGACATAGAGTAGAGTAGAATCCTATAGCAGCAGCTTCACCTGCTTCTTGAAATAGCCTAACTTCCTGTCTAGTCTCTGACCTTCTGTAGATTGGGTCCAGCTATCTTTTGGGGGTCTATAGTATTAACATCTTCTCAGGTACATACCAAAGCCGTTTACTGTTAGCTTCTTCTGAGAGTTCTCACTGTCCAATTTGTCCCCACGTGGCTTCTGTTGCGCACTCTGTTGTGTGGGAGTCATTTGAAGGAGCATTCTGCTCTGTTTTGGATAATCGGTTTTCAGTCAGTATCTTTCTTGTTCTGGTATGTAGTGTTGTGAGCCAATAGAGGCAGCAACATAGCTTCTCATCGCAGCCGGAACAGTGGTATTCTCCATGTTTGCTTGCATTGGGTCAGGAATTCCACCAGCAACTTCTTGCCCCTGCTGACCTGTGTTGGTGGAGGCAGAAACACTTCGGCTGGGATCTGTTTAATATGTTGGTTAGCCACTGCTGGTGTAGCACTTGAGTGTAGGAAAGGCACAGGCAACATCATCTTTGTATATTAGTATTGATGTCTCTGTAAATATGGTGATTCTCAGTTATCCTAACAGAAGGAAGAAGAGTCTTGGCTTGGACCATTGTATAATTCAGTAACTGCTTACATTTAATTTTGCTGTGTAATTGTGTACCTTCCTTCACCTACAGACAGTAAGCCACACTATCTTTTTTCTGTGCCATCTAATTTTCTCTGCAATCCGGATGAGCCTCTTGGAGAACAAGTTTTTTAGATGGCTGTAGTTAATATTACTTAGTGATTATTCTTGCTTAAATAAGATTTGTTTCTCTGGGCCCCTGTGAAGTACAAGCAGCTGAATATAATTTCTAACTAAATTTCTACTTCAGACTTTATGAAAGGTAAGCAAACTCTTACCAATAAGATGTTCTAAACCTCAGACTTCAAAACACTTGAAGAATTTTGTTGAAGCTTTTGGACTCATCTGTCCAGATTTCTTTACCATTGACATCCAGTATAGAGAAGAGATATTCAACCAGCTGTTGGGTGCCTTCAGGTCCCTTTAGGCAGTGAGGAGTGCCATGCCATGCATGGTTGGCTGAGCATTTCTGCATGCAAGTGAAAGAACACAGGCATTAATGCACGGAACCCAAGGACTGGAACAGCCTCTCAAAAGCAGTAGAAACCTACATGTTGAGCCAGAAAGCCAATACCAGGAAAAACTTTGTCTCCATCTCTTTTCTCTACATGGGTTTATTTTCTCTTTCCCTCTCTTATGTACTAAATTCCTTTACTTCTCAGAGATATCTTAATATGATGATGGAATATGTCTGCCATAGTTACGTATTACCATGCCCTCTCATGAAAAGACTACTCAGCTGTCTCTTGTTCTGTTTCACATTCCTATAGGAAAGGATTTGGATGTCCATCCTGACACCTGTAACTACTAAGAGGTTGCTTCAGACAAGGCTGCCGAGAGCTTCCCTTAAGGAAAGTTGTAATTGGAGTTCATGGCCTAGAGTTTCTTGTTATATGGGCGTGGAACTGTCCAGAGTTCCCACCCAGGAAAATCCAAGCAGATTCATGCTACAGTTGTATGCTTTTGCTTTTTAAGTTACTTATGACAGACTCATCCATTTACTGTTTTGTAGTTTTATACTCCAGTTCAAATAGCAATAGAAGAAGCTTTATATGATGGGTGATTGAATCCTTCAGGAGAGTTGATTGTGTACTCTTCATAGAGAAGTTCAGGAAAAGGAGCTTTACAGCCCTTCCTTGGTGAACCAACCAAGTATTTCCTTTTAAATCACTCTGACTTTGAAAACAATAGACCTGCAAAATATTAAAAGTCTAAAATCGGATTATTGACCTGACCCAGTCAAACTATAACAAGTTTCTGTGTCTCAGCAACAGTGCAGAAATACACCCCATAACCCTGGGACACTGTACTTCTTATATACCGCCAACACCTTCTTACCCGCCGTGCTGTTACACAGGGATTTCCCATGGACTGAGGTATCAAAGACAGCTTGAAGTTCCAACTACTTTTGTCAAATGAGTAAACATCTCCACGCTATTCTTAAAGGCTTGTAGAAAGGATTCTTCAGCTTCTCTTTCACTGTCCACTCCATGCAGTGCTGTTTATCCCCATCCTGTGGATGAGAAAACAAGATTCTGAGAGGTGACTTTGAATTGGTTCTGAAACCCTGTGGGTCATGACTGAGCCAGGATTGAAATTCTTTCTGATTACCTGGGTGCTGCTTTCTCTGCACAGACTAGAAATCTCACTAGAAATGCCTTGTTTCCTGGCACCCAGGCCAACTCCTTCTAATCCCTGTGGTGGCCACAGTCCCCAGAAAAGGACACCACGGGAAAGTGGAGGGTTCCTTTCACTTCCACAGTATTAATATCTCATTCTTAGCACTTCCCCTTTAATTCCCCCTTAGGTGCCTTTCAGAACACCTGTCAGAAGCGAGAAGTTTCTCATTTGTTCTTACAGCATCCATTGCTAATTGTTGGACTCAGAAAATTCTGTTGAATAAACTTTGAAAATTTCTAGGTAGTTACTTGCAAAATACAGGGAAAGGTCAGCCAGGTCTGTACCACCCATTAGATCAACACTTATATGAGTTTAGCCACAGCAGTGTTATGATCCCAACCAAGTGTCTTTGAGGAGTGCAGTATATGCATGATAACGATAGTTCCTAAGTCCTGAGTGCAAGTTATGTGCCAGGCATTGTACTAGGTTCTTTTATATTCATTGTCTTAGTTAAACCTCACAACAACTCATTGAGATTGGTATTGTAAACCTTTTTATATAGATGAGTAAACTGAGGTTCAGACAGTCCTGGTTAATATTTGAGTTATTTATGCACCAGATGCTTTGTTAACCACTCATCAGTCCAATTATTTAATTACACGATGACCAAACATTGCATATTTTCATTAATTTTTATAAGATAATATAACAGGAAATATAAAGACAGTTTTATCAAATGTATGCGATACATGAATCGACTGGTTGAAATGACAGAGTCATGCTCAGAGTAGTCAGTATATGAACAGATTTGCTGTCCAAGTAACACTTGGGTGAACGGTTTAGTTGGGTGTGTTATATAACATTTGAGCCTCACATGCCCCTGTGATATTCAACTATAATTATCTCCATTTTCCTTATGTATTGGTGCTGGGGTTTGAACCCCAGGGCCTTGTGCGTGCTAAGCAAATGCTTTATCACTGAGCTGCAGTTGTCTCCATTTGAAAGATGAAAAAAACAGGGTCCAAGAGATTAGATGTATTGTTCAAATCACACAAGTTAAGATTAGTGGTATGTATCTACCTGACCACACTTCAAAGCCGAAATGAGGATTTCCATAAATATTAGTCTGATCTTGCTTTCAAAAGGGGATCAGAGAGGAGGCCCTTCTTCAGGCCCGTGTGTCTCTGCCTCTTGCTCCCTCTGGCCCTGCAGCCACCAGAGGTGTCAGTGTTTTGCTGGCCTGTGCCGTGGTAGCCTTGTGTTAGGTAAGCCAAGGAAACGTGCTAGACTTTTTCAAACAGTGCAAGTACACAACCGTATTCTTCCGTATAACGCTATCATGGACTTTCCCCTGTATAATTGTGAAATCTACCTTCCTTAGAGTCAAATTTGAACCTGAATTAAAAATGGATTATGTTTTTGTTTTAGGACAAAAAAAGTCACTGCAAACTCTTAAGTAGGGACTGATAATAAACCTTTTCAACATTTTGGTATTTCCAGAGCTCTTGGAAAATTATTGTACCTTCTTATTTTTTAATGGCTTTTAAACTTCCTGTTGGTTTCCTCTCCATGCTGGAAGCCTCCTTGAGCCTTCATTTTTCCATTTGTCTTTGAAACAGCTATTTTCTGTGGGCTAAGCATTATAGATATAGAATAAGACCGATATGAAAAGTTAATTATGACTGTGATCGGCGCTGTGGAGGAAAGTATGACTTGGGGCCACAGTGGTACCATCAGGAGGGAAGGAAGAAGAGCTGGGGAGCGGGGAAACAGCTAGAGGGAGACTCAATGACGCAGAGTTAGACAGCGCAGGGTGGAGGGAGCATCCGGCAGAGGAGGGTTGAAGGTATGGAGCCCCGGAGGAGGGAGAGCCTGGGTCACTGTGGGAAGATAGGAAAGCACATCCGGGAGGAAAGGAGCCGCGGGTTGGTAGAAGAAGCTTTCTTTTGCTTTTTAAGAATTATGACAAAAATAGATACCTGTGAAACCGATCATTTCGCCAACCCATCGTTGCTCTCACCGTGACCATATTTGGGGGTTGGCCTGTGGGGAGGAACCAAAGCTGAGGCCCAGAGGAAGGGTGGGGAGGTGAGAGGGGCTTCCACGTGACTCTGGCTCCGGGGGTCTGTCTCCTCAGGCCTGAAGACGATTGTGGGTGCCCTCATTCAGTCTGTGAAGAAGCTGTCAGACGTGATGATCCTGACAGTGTTCTGCCTGAGTGTGTTCGCCCTGATTGGACTGCAGCTGTTCATGGGGAACCTCCGAAACAAGTGTGTCGTGTGGCCCATAAACTTCAACGAGAGCTACCTGGAGAATGGCACCAAAGGCTTTGACTGGGAAGAGTATATCAACAATAAAAGTAGGTGGCTGCTCCTGCAAGAGGAAAAGCCTGTCCCTAGTGTATGTGGTCCCGAGTTACCACGGAGCTCACAGAAGTGGCCAGCACGGCAGGAATGGCAGCGCTACCAGAAGTAGCTGCGTGGTTGTTCTCTCTCCGGTCTCTCCCCTCAAGGCGGGATTGTGTTCAGAAGCTCTTAAACATCAGCCTTCTCTCCACTTCCCTCCATTCACTCCTTTGAAACAAATGAAACATTATAGCTCCTTCACATATGCCCTTAAGCTTTTGCTTTAAAATTTAGACTTAGAATTTTTATAAAAAGTGTTCTTTTCTGCACTGGATTTAAACACTTAATCCAGAATGTGCCCATGGAAACCATTCTTTATTCTAGTAGATGTAGTAATTTATCTGATTTATGGAGTCAGCCAATCCTTAAGGCACCACTTGATCCTATTATGATTGAGGAGTTTTAATAATTTCACTTTAGGAGCCAAAGCACTTTGGTCTTGGCATTAAGGAAAAGTTGGTGTAGTGGTATCTCTATAAACTAACAAAAAGGTTAGCAATATCATGACTAGTCATTCCTGGGAAATAGTTAAGTAACCATAAGAAAATGCTGCAAAGGAGATTTCAGGGATTAAAATCCTTCTCGTTTAAAATAAGACAAGGTAACTTGCCACCTGTAAGGAGTTCTAGACCATCTTGATAAAAATAAGTTTTAAGAATAGAGCCCTAAAATTGTCTAAAGGAATAGACAACTGATACAGAACTGAGAAACTTAACTTTAGATGAGTTACTTACCTTTAAACTTTTGATTCACGTATCAGAACCTGGCATATAGGTTTGATGGAACTCAGGTGCCTGTAAAAAAAAAAAAAAAAACAGATTACATCAAGGGCTTTGTGATAGCAGTTTTAACCTGTAAATATAGGAGAATCATTAGTGGAAAGGAATTCTCATCTGCGTTCACTGCTGTTAGAAAATACGTATATGAGCTGAAATCAATAGTGGTTGCGCTGGGGCAATTAGGAACGGTGTAACCTTATTCTCGCATTCACTTAAATCTGCCTATTCATTTCCTGCCTTTTCAAACTTTTCTAGCAAATTTTTACACAGTTCCTGGCATGCTGGAACCTTTACTCTGTGGGAACAGTTCTGACGCTGGGTAAGTAGCTCACCTAATTTTATTCTCCTTTCTTAAAATAATGTGCCTATTATTAGTTGGATCGAACTGGACAACATGTTCACTTTTCTTTGTGCTCATATAATAGATCTTACAATCGTTCCTGACCTCTAGGTTGATTCATACTTTCTTTCTGTTCATATTTGTCTGACTAATGTTAACATTTTACTACGAGGTGCACGCAGTTATAGTCTAAAGTGAAAATAGAAGATGTGAAAGAATAGAGGAACCCAGTAACATTACTTAGCAAACCTGCCTTTTGTAGATGCCCCTCATTCTGTCTTAACATAGTTGATACCGTACAGAATGAGGACACAGTTTTGGGGGTAGCTTAGCATCCAAGGAGGACCCCAACAGTGCTCTACCTGACAGACCTGGGCTAGAACAAATAGCAACGTAGTATTTGCATCCTAATTCTGCTACTTCTAGCTCTAAGACCCTTGGCAAGTCATTTCATTTCCAAGAGCCCCAGTTTCTTCACACATAAAATAGAGTTTTTAATAAACCACATTCTCTCTTCCTCATAGGTTTACTATACGGAGCCAGTGAGGTAATAGTCATGAAAGTGCTTTGCAAACAGAGGCTGTACAAACGTGGGGTGGTGGTGTCGTCACCCTAGGAGCAGGTGTTCTAATGTGACCATGAAAGTAGAAGTCCGTTTTACTTGTGTATTACAGTAGATAGTAGAGATTACACGGAAAGAAATAGCAGCTGAGTTTAAAAACAGCAGAAATGGTGCAGCTGAGGTCACTGAAACCCCCGTTATGTCTTTGGTTATCACAGCAGGTGTCAGAACAGTGAGGACTAAGGAACCTCTAGACAGCTGTCATTTGGGGTAGTAACTGAGTAGAATTGTATTCAGTTGCACAGTAACAGGAGTCTATGAAAAACCCATCTGGCATGTCTTAAAAACATAGAGTTGTAGCTCCCATATCCAAAGCCTTCAATGCCTAGGTCCTGGGTAGGGCACAGGAGGGTATTTTGCGGGGATAGACCATGTGATCCTGATTCTAGGCTCTCCATAGAAATTAGCTAGTTACTATTTTCTTCCTCTTTTTATTTATTTTTCTTCCATCTTGTTGGCCTGCCTCTATAGATGGTCACTTCCTATTTCCAAGGTCATGGAGTACATAAAACTATATTATTTTTTGTTTCCAGGGTTGTGACTGGTTCAAATTATGTTGGAAATTTTTGAACTTCTTTCTCTTCCTTTCTTCAGGCAATGCCCAGAGGGATACCAGTGTATGAAAGCAGGAAGGAACCCCAACTATGGTTACACAAGCTTTGACACTTTTAGCTGGGCCTTCTTGGCTTTGTTTCGCCTTATGACCCAGGACTATTGGGAAAACTTGTATCAGTTGGTAAGTAATACCTCTTTTTATTCAGTAACAGAGTCTGCATGGGGATGTGTGGGATTGGAGACCTTCTGTGTGAGAGACCATTAGTGAAAACATTAAACAGGATCTGAAGCCGGGCATGGTGGCACACGCTTGTAATCCCAGCACTCAGGAGGCTGAGGCTGGAGGATCACTGCAAGCTCGAGGCCAGCCTGCACTCCATACTGAGTTCAAGGCCAGCCTGAACCACACAGTGAGACCCTGTCTCAAAAAAGTAAACAAACAGGGTCTGAGGATAGCATTTCCCACAACTGGTACATTTACAATAGTGAATTCTCCAGCTCTCATCCCTGTTTCTTTCATCTGTTGATTCATACATTTGGCAGTAATTGGGAAGCCAGGGCCTTTGCACTGGGCTACATCCCTCGAGTGCTCAGATTACGGACGTCCACCACCACACCTGTGTCTTGAATGCTCAGTCATGTATAGCCACGGAAGCTTCCAGCATTGGCAGCCTTTGCCCAGCCTGGGGATCCACTGCGTCTACCTACTCTTTAATGTTTCACCATATGTAGCATATCTCCTTTTCACTTTCTTAGACTTAGGGCATCTGTTTAAGAAATATTAAATCTTTATTTGTACAGAACACTATGGTAAACATGAGAGGAGTGGAATTTTTATCCCCAAGGGTTTGGAGTCTCAAAATAGCAGAAATGGTGCAAGTGAGATCACTGAAATCCCCATTATGTCTTTGATTATCACAGTAGGTGTCAGAAAGTGAGGACTAAGGAACCTCTAGACAGTTGTCATTTGGGACAGCAGCTAAGTAGAATTGTATTCAGTTGCACATTATCTATTAACATTTTTGAGATCTGTAACACATTAAGACTTGTTCAAACAAGTTGAAAAGTAAAAATAATGGCCGTCCCATGCTATTAGGCAATGTGAGCACATCGTTTAATTTTGTTGGTTGTGGTGGAGAAGTTAGTATAGGTGGTTGCTGAGAGTCTTCCAACTCAGACATTGCACGGCAGCCCTCGGCTTTCATTTTTACTGTGGTATCTGTTGATGCCAGTTAATTTGAAAATAAAAATCATGCCTCTCTCATGCATAAGGGAATCGCTTTAAAGGAAGCTTCTAGTTCAGATCCCCAAATCAATTTTTACCAATTCTGTTGGACAGCCTAGAGTTCCCTCAAGTTTGAATCTTTCTCATGAAATATTTATGATTGACACTAAGTTTTACTGAGATCTGTAATTGAAAGAATAAAAACAAAACCTCGAATAGTGGATTGCAGAAAAGTAATCTAAAATCCAATTGTTGTTACTTTTTTTTTGGTATCAAGAATTGAACTCAGAACCTTGTGCTTGCCAGGCAGGCACTTATGCCACTGAGCTGTATCCCCAGCCCTCCAATTGTTCTTTGACATCCACTTGCTCGCTATTCTGAAAGGAATAGTGTTGGTATTCCTCCTCTTTTCTTTTTCCCCTCCACTATTTTTTTGTTATAGTGCAATACTCTTTTCTATTCTTTTCTTTTCTTTTTTTTGTGTGTTTGTTTTGTTTGTTTTTTGAGATAGACTCTTGCTATGCAGTTCAGGCTGGCCATGAACTCTCTATGTAGCCCAGGCTGGTCTCAGACTCACAGCAATTATCCTGCCTCAGCCTCTCAAGTGCTGGGATTATACACATGTGCCCACCACGCCTGGCCATATTCTTTTGAAAACTTAGCCTATTACAAGAGCATAAGCTGAGTGTCACTCAAAATGGGGACTTCCTGCGAGGTGGGCCTGATTCCAACAATGAAATTTGTTTGTTGACTTTCTTTGAGATCAATAGATAAATGAGCTAAAGTCTTGTATTCTTTTTCTTTATACTTGCTTTCTTTATTTATTTGGTACCAGGAATCAAACTCAGGACCTTGTGCTTGCCAGGCAGGTGCTTGCACCACTGAGCTACATCCCCAGCCATTTATACTTGCTTTCAGGCCAACTGATGAATTCAATTATAATTCTGAGCCCAGAGTATTTTTTAAATAAATGATTTAAAAATCAAAATTTCTTCTATGAAAGGAGTTTATAGGGAATATTTGAAGAAGGAAGGAGATTTTTGTCATAAAGGGTGGCAGGCACTACTGTCACTTAGTGTGAGTTAAGCACAGGGAGGCCACTTCGCCCCGGAGAGGCTCAGGGCCTCCGTGGGAAGGGGAGAATCACACGAGTAGTGACTGTCCTGCTCAAACTGCCAGTCTTTCTCCTACAGTGGAACTGAACTCATGAGGTGTTTTCAGCCTGCTTTCTGTGGTGCACATGTCTCAGATAGTGGGATTTGCCTTTACAGACCTTACGAGCAGCTGGAAAAACATACATGATCTTCTTCGTCTTGGTCATCTTTGTGGGTTCTTTCTATCTGGTGAACTTGATCTTGGCTGTGGTGGCCATGGCTTATGAAGAGCAGAACCAGGCAACGCTAGAGGAAGCAGAGCAAAAAGAGGCTGAATTCAAAGCAATGTTGGAGCAACTTAAGAAACAACAGGAAGAGGCACAGGTCAGTGACTGACTCTTTGCAGCAAGCCCTCCTTCCCGCCTGATTGCAGTCACTGGGGCTCTCCTAGGTACACTGGCAAATAGAGGGCATTAACCTGATCAGAATAGCCTAGTCGCTTCCATCTGTCTTAACAGCCAAAGTGTTTGTTAAGATGCAGTTTTATTTAAGAGATGAGGTCTGTCTGTGTTGCCTGGGCTGGCCTTAAACTCCTGAGTTCAGTCTTTCGTCTCAGCCTGCCGAGGACCTGGGACTGAAGCGCGGGCCACCCTCCTGACTTCATGTGATCTTTATTCTCTCTCCCACTCTTTGGTGCTCAGACTGGAAAGAAGAAAGGAACCAGAGCAGTTTTTAATAGTACTTCATATAGGCACAGCATTTGTTTGGTTTTTTGGGTATGGGGTTTTTTGATGTGTGGTCATTCAACATGAGTCCTCGTGTCTGGGCCTTACCACTGAGCTGTACCCCAGCCCAGACCCAGCCTCTTTGTGAAAAAGAACATTGGATTCTAACTTTAAAAGAAGATAAAAGACGAAATATTAAAATAAAATTTGGGAAACAGACTTGAGACCCCATCACCCCAGTACTTAATTTTTTTTAAGGAAGGCTCTCGCCATGCTGCCTGAGCAGCCTTGAACTCAGTCCTCCTGCCTCAGCCTTCCTGTGGCCCACTCACGTGCATCCTCACCCCACCCAGCTGCTAACATGCAGCTTTCTAATCCTTATTTAAATGTGCATGAATTTTTACACTGTTACCCCTATAATATATAATAAAGTTTCTTAGCATTTATTTCCAGCTGCTCAGTAGTGGTCCCTTGATACTAAGAAGGCAGTTGTGTTCTTATTTAAGATTATCAGAAGAATAAACCTCAAAATCTTCACCACTAGGTTCTGTTCAATCAAATTCATTTAGAAAATGGAGATAGCCAGGCCTGACTACAGCTTCCTTGAACAGCCTGGTTTTCACTCCCTTTCTCTGATTATGGAAAGGAAACGCTCTGTCCTCGCTGGCTGGTTTGGGTGGCCCCAAGTCACTCTTCTGACCGGTCTGTTGCCTGTGCCTCCCTCCCCAGGCTGCCGCCATGGCCACTTCAGCAGGCACTGTCTCAGAAGACGCCATTGAGGAAGAGGGTGAGGAAGGGGTCGGGTCTCCTCGGAGCTCATCTGAAATTTCTAAACTCAGTTCAAAGAGTGCCAAAGAAAGACGTAACCGGAGAAAGAAAAAGAAGCAAAAGGAACTCTCTGAAGGAGAGGAGAAAGGCGATCCCGAGAAGGTGTTTAAGTCAGAGTCGGAAGACGGGATGAGGAGGAAGGCCTTTCGGCTACCGGACAACAGAATAGGGAGGAAATTTTCCATCATGAATCAGGTAAACTCGTGTTGGGTGAAATGAACCCAAGAGATTCCAGTGTTCCTAATCCTACTTGATTTTGTTTTCCTCTTTGGCCTTAAAGTTTCCAGAAACATTCTCGTGTCCCCAGTCTTTGCTGTCCATTCTCTGTGTTCTTCTCCTTAGGAGCCATGAGAGTTGATGAGATCATGCAAATAAAATGTGTCAGGTGAAAAAACAGTGACCAAAGAAACAAGCATTAGGGTTTGTGGGCATAAAAGACGGGGCTGACTAAACAAGAGATAAATAGGCACTGGAGGTGCGGGAGAAGCAAGAGTCAGGGAAAGTCAAAGTGGGGGTTTGGGAAAGCAAGGCAGTGATCGGAGTATTGCGATTCAACAGAGAAGTGTCCTTTGGGTTTGGGGATGTCAGAATCATTGAGGATTTTAAAGACATATTTCAGTCTATAGTAAGAATGGTTGCCATAGTCGGTTTGAAATTGAGACGTGTAGACTTCTCATTTAAGCTTCTTTACAGAGTATGAATAAAAATAAGCATTTTTATAATTTTCAGGGGGAAAATCCAGAAGAGGTAAAGGTGCAGTTAGAAAATGGAGACTAGAAGTGGATCGTAGTCTTAGAAGATGGGGAAAGATGTGGTCTTTCAAAGGACTTACCCCTGAAACCTCAGGAATAGTCAAGGGTGAGGTGCTTACATTTGTTGTCCAAAAGATGACCCCTGATATTCTGATTTTCCTGTAAGGTAGAGAATTAAAAATCTTATTGAAGGAGGTTGTGTTGGGCGGTTAAAGGAAATACATTTCCAAATAGTAAGAAAAATGGGAGCGAGAATTCCCTTAGTCAGATTCATTCTATTTACTAAAAAGTCCCCACTCTCCAGCGTGGAGCCGATAGCACTCCTCTCCACTCTGCAGGTACTGCCTGCCTTTCCAGCCTCCAGCCACGGCCCCAGTGTTCAGCCCAGGATGAACTGCTGGGTGTTTCTTGCATGTGATGTTTGTTCTCTGCCCTCCGAGGTTTGCTCCAGAAAGCTGTAAGAGACACTCTGCCTTGGAGTGTCCATGTCCTGGTTATTCTTTGCATCTTTCTCTCGAGAAACCTTTCATAACCCTCTTATTCTCCAAGTGGAAAAATTTCTTTTTCCATTGGGTTTTATATGTATATCTTCATTTCTTCCTTTTTATGTGATTGTATTCTATGTACATATTTTATTTATGTTCATATCTTTTTCTCTTGAAGTCCGAGAGCAAATTGCTTCTTTGGCAGCACATGGCTGCCATTCAGACATTCTTAGACAAGTGAATGCAGGAATTTCAGAGATCTGATTTAACCCCTTCTGGGACTTCTTTATGACTAGAGCCACCTGTGCCTTACCTTCACATCACCTTTATCCTTGTTCCCTTTTAGAAAGAAATGTGATTACAACTTTGCTATAATCCTGACCTTGTTGTGAGAGCCATCACTGAGCTGGGTAATGAGTACCATGGTGCTAGTGCTTGGCTGTTGAATAGTCCCTGATTAATCTGCAGGCTTTAGCGCAGAGCTACATTGATTGCTCCCTAACTCAAAAAATAAAACTAGGCTTCTGAGCTGTCCTGCTTTGCATAAAAATGCCCACTTCCTCTAATTTCTCCATTTGAAAGAAATCACAGAGTCCTGGAGGCCATGGCTAACTGCCAAGTCCTGCTAGGACACACACCTGATCCCATAGTGATACTCTTTGCCCCAGCACTCTCCTGCATTTGCTTGGATTTCATTTGGAAAAATGACCGAGAAAAACAGGCCTAGACATATTTACTAACAGATCCAAGGTAGGAGACAGCTAGTAGGAGACAGCAGAGCTAGGTCCATCTGCCCTGGAACTTGCCTCCTGGCCACCCCTGATAGCTAACCTGGACTTGTGCCTGGCTTCAGGTTTTCCACGGCACAGTTGAGGCATAGGTCAGTTTCCTTTATGTCCTTATATCCTGAGATTATCTGGAGACATCTCCACACACATCTCCTACCCATTTCCCTATATTTTTCGGGCTTAGGACAGTGTATAAGTGTTGGTTAGAGTCCATGTTAGCAAGGTACTTTAATTTTTCTTTTGCAGTAATTCACATACTTTTTTGGTCATAGGACTCCATATCTTTTTATGTACTTTTAAGATAATTTTAAATCTTTAAAAACTATTGAAGGCCCCAAAGAGCGTTTTATTTTTATTTATTTATATATTTTTTGGTACTGGGAAGCAAACTCATGACCTCAGGCATGCCAGGTAAGTGCTTATGCCACTGAACTATATCCCTGGCCCCCAAAGAACATTTTAAATATATGCTTTTGGGGCCCAGGGTTTAGCTCAGTGGTGCGGCACGTGCCTGGCAAACATGAGGTCCTGAGTTCGATTGCCTGTACATAAAATAAGCATTTAAAATAAATAAAAGCATTTAAAAATAAATAAATGCCTTTAATTTATCATTTTAGAAATTATAGCTAAAATTTTTATAAATATTTACTAATTTATGTTGTATTACTAACACAAATTATATATATTTTTATAAAATGAACTGTTTTTTAAAACAAAGTAGTGGGAAAAGTAGTATTATAACGTTTCTTTAGTTCTCTTTAACCTCTAGTTTAATGAAAACAGTATCATGCTTGCTTCTACATGCATTAAATCTGTTGCAATATCTTTTTTTGGTTGCAATATTTGAAAAAATCCAATTATCATATAAATGTACAGTTACAAAAGGGAGAAGTAGCTCAGTAGTCTTTTCAGATAATTTTGAGTGTTCCTTTTTCTTTCATGATTCATTTTATTTTTTATTTTTATTTTAAAAATTTTAAAAACTAATAAAACAACAATGAAGACAAAATCAAAACAACAAAAATGACACAGGACCTCAAAACAAAATGATAGGAATTAACAATGGTTGCTACATTACATACTGTTATCTTCAATAAAGTTGCTTAGTCCACCAGACATAAGAATGTAAGATTGATCAAACAATCAAAGACAGTAACAAGTAATAAAAAAAACCCGACACTGGGAATGATGCAGTGCTTCCCCATACAAGATGGTAGGAGTTCAACGGTGGTTTTTATATTGCATATTGTTTTCAAATCAGTCGTTCTGATTACCAAATTCAAGTGTGCAAAATTGGTCAAGAAAAATGAAAATTTTAAGCATTGACTGTTCCTTTCAATAAACCACAGACATCAGACACCTATTCCGGCTATCCTTATATATACACACAAATTTTGTTCCTTCCTGTTACTGTTCCTTTTTATTTATTTATTTATTTTTGGTACCAGGAATTGAACTCAGGACCTCAGGCTTGCCAGGCAGGTGCTGTGCCACTGAGCTACATCCCTAGTGTCTTGCATGTTACTATTCCTAAACTCAGCAGTGGCCATTTTTAAAATGGTTGTAGTGTGGAACCTAACACTGTATCTGTAGCTTCATACTCAGTTATATTAAAATCCTTTGCTCTGTTTTATACCATAGATCCTCAATTTTTTTTAATTAAACAACTTTATCTAACTCATGTACCAGACTCCTGCCCTAAACCTCCACAGGTTCAGGTAGTAGACAACTAGGTACCACCTTTATAGGCCAGAGCCCCCTAAAATTATCTGGACTACACAGTCCTAAACTTGCTCAAATTTACCCACCCTGCTTCACCTGTGCCTCCCCGGAGAAACAACAGTGAAGGCTTTGGACCATGCTTTCCTCTTCCTCTTCTGCTCCTGACTGTCCCTTACACTTCCTGCGTGGTATTCTTGGGCACGGCATGCCCTCCTCTCTTGGGAACCGAGTTACAAATTCTTCTTTTGACAGCAGTTCCCTCTGTATCTCTGTGTCTTAAGAAACTTACCATCTTCCAGCCATATTCTTTAGAGTAGTTTTTCTCAAACATCTGTGGTGAAGCATAAGTTTTTTCACATTTTTATGAACTGATACTTACTGTGAAATATAGTAACAATGAGTTTCTAGAAAAACTATCACATTCTTAGATGTTATGACAATGTTAATTGCTATAAAAATTTCTAAATGTTTCTCTCAGTTTCTTTGCATGGCTCATTATAAACCAGTAACAGGTCTTGTACGAGCACAGATCTGTGAATCACACTCCTGAGCAGAGCAGGTTGAGGGGAATGAGACGGTGGCTCAGTGAGGACGCCTGGACAGTGCTGTATGAGAAGAGGATAGTAAGGCAGAGGAGGTCCTGATCCCTTTACCGGTCCAGCAACCCGGAGAAAGGACACAGTGACAGCTTTGACTCATAAAACCCAATCAACCAACGCACCTCCTCCTCTCCAGTGCAAGGGTACAGCGGAAGAATAAAATAAGTCATGGTAATCAGAGATGTTGCTTACCTGCATCCTTTTTCTAGAGGCATATAAATAGCACAGGACATGTGACCGCTACGTAAATGACCTATGATTAATGATTTCATTGATATGGCTCCCAGTGATCAAACTCATTTGTGTCTCAGACACTTGTGAGCTGCTTAGAGCCAACTCAGGAAAAGACTTCATAACAAATGAAGACAGGTGAGAAAATAGAACGTGCTGAAATTAGAATTTTCCAAGAAAATGTAAGAATCTAGGGGCAGGGGCTTTATACGTGGCTGGAAAAGCCAGACACTGGGAGCGTTTTGAGTGCAGAACTAGAAATGGACTTCTAGACAAGACCAAGCCGCAGTACTAAAGAGGAGCGCCACACTCCTTCCAAGGTTATCATCAAAAGTATTACCTTTAAAAGGATTTTATCGGCACAGGCCCAGTCCATGAAGACATTGCACAGCACAACCATTTTAGAAGATTAAAGCCTGTACTTTTAAGCAAAATAACACAGTTTAAACTAAAAAACACATAGTTTCTGAAAGTTGCTTCAAAGTCTTAATTGGACAAAATATCTCAAGGTGGCCAGGAAAATTGCCCAATGCCACGCCCGTCACGCTTGTTTCCTAGAGCAGTGGTCCTCAGACTGGGCTCTGGGGTTCTGAAAGGTTTCCTGAATACAATTTAAGGAATCTGATTTCCGGGCCTGTGTCCTGTCACACTGGCTCACCTTTCCTCTTTCCAGAGGCCTTCTCCCCTCACTCCCCCAAAATGTTACGCAGTTCTCACCCCGTGCTTCATGTCAAGCATTGCTGTACCCTGCAGCAGTCTTCGGAATGCCAAACAAAAGGGTATTTGAAAACATTAATGACTAATACATGGGCGTATTATACCTGGGCATGGTGGTGCATACCTGTAACTCCAGCACATGAAGGGTGAGCTAGGAGGATCATCACGGTGAATTCGAGGTTAGCCTGAAGTATATTGTGTGATCCTGTCTCAAAAAACCAAAAAAGAAAAAGAAAATATTAGCGGCTATAAAATATTTTTATTCCAGAAACTTTAAACCCATTGTAAGGCTTTCTGAATTTATGTATCTTACTTATTTCTCCTAAGAGTGAAACAGTTGTAATCAAAGGTATTAGGATTTTGTAAATTCAGTATTTGGGTGATTGTCACTGGATACTGTACATTTATAAAAAATGAAAATGAGGTAATACTTCCTCAACTAAAAATAAATCTAATCTAGCTAACTGCTTTGACATTGAAGATGGATTTGCCAACTAGATCATGTGATGGACACTCATAAACTAAATCTGTGGCTTTAAGGTTTTGATAAAAATATACTTAAAGCATTTGATAAGATAAAGTCATTGTATCATAAACCGTTATCAGTGATGTAAAGAAGTTAACAATTTTTTTTTTGGTCTTTTTGAGACAGGATCTCGCTATGCAGTTCAGGCTGGCCTTGAGCTCACACTGTAGCCCACTCTGGTCTCAAACTCACAACAATCCTCCTGCCTGAGCCTCCCTGAGTGCTGGGATTACAGGCGTGCACCACCATGCCCAGCTAACAATGTTTTAAGTATTCCAGCCTTTCGGGTTGGGTTAAAGAATGTGCCTTTAAGTAAAAGAGGAACTTGTGTAGCAGTAACCCCTATAATTATTAATAAATAATAAATCCTTTTCTGAATCTTTTTCAGAAATCAAGAAAAGAGTATTTCTAACAACTGTGTACCAAATTCTTTGGCAAGTTAGGTTTTTAGTTCCTTATTTTCAACAAAATTAAAACAGGACCCAATTTGTCAGCTGACAAATCATTATAATATATTTTGCTAATAGCTTGCTAGGTGATTTTTTGGCGTGTAACTTGGAAGGCGTCCAAAGAATTGAGTAACATTTGTTGCTATAACAAATTTCTTTCTGTCCAAGGTAATATTTATGTAAATAAGGTTTCTCAGCACTGAAAATCTATTATTAGAAGGAGGGAGAATGGATGGTGACCCTTCTCATTCTAATATTACTATCAGCAGATACTGAAAATTTCTCACCCATTTCACTTGTCATGCATTTTAACAAAAATTTCTTTTTAAACTACTTGTAAAATGTGTAATATATTTGGGTAGCTTGATCAATTATTCATGAGAATTGTGATGAAAATCCAGGAGAATATTTAAAAATTTCTTAGGGACTTGTTGCTCACAGGAAAAATTTTTAATTTTAAAATTGTTTCTCATTTTTGTTGCAGTGTTCAAGGGTGATCAGTAAAATGCATTAAAACATTTAAAATAGGTCTGCATAAAATTTTCTGGTGAATGTGGAAATACGAGTTGAAGGAGAAAAGCAATAAAGTTTTCCAGGTTGTAAAGAACAGTTTACTTAGGAATTATGTAATTTATAACTGGTCATCTGGGAATTACACATTTAAACTTTTCACTTTAAAAAGGTTATGTTGACTTTAAAACGAGGTAGGAGAAGGCGTGTGTAGTGTTTGACCTAACTGAAAAGCTGGAAGACCAGAGACCAAAGTACAGCAAGGAGTACCTTGAGTAAGCCAAAGGGTGAGCTGCGTGTGAGCCCAGGGTGAACCTGAACTACAGAGATGGGCTCCCTGGAACCTGAGCACCAAGTGTCTTGGTGTTAGCATTAAGTGGGTCGTTCAGTGGTCAAGCGCAGGTGTATCCCAGGCTACCATCCGGTCAAAGGAAGCGACAGTGGGAAGTGAAGGGCAGATCTCGGAGGGACACTGGTGTTCTGATAGGACTGCAAAGGTGTGGCCGGCCCGGAGACCGAGCCCCTTTGCTCCACCGGGCCTGGGGGTCTCACCGCCGTCTCCTCTCTGTCTCCCTCCCTGCAGTCACTGCTCAGCATCCCGGGCTCCCCCTTCCTCTCCCGCCACAACAGCAAGAGCAGCATCTTCAGCTTCCGCGGCCCGGGGCGGTTCCGAGACCCGGGCTCGGAGAACGAGTTTGCGGACGACGAGCACAGCACGGTGGAGGAGAGTGAGGGCCGCCGGGACTCGCTGTTCATCCCCATCCGGGCCCGAGAGCGCCGGAGCAGCTACAGCGGCTACAGCGGCTACAGCCAGGGCAGCCGCTCCTCGCGCATCTTCCCCAGCCTGCGGCGCAGCGTGAAGCGCAACAGCACGGTGGACTGCAATGGCGTGGTGTCGCTCATCGGCGGGCCGGGCTCCCACATCGGCGGGCGCCTCCTGCCAGAGGTGAAAATAGATAAGGCAGCTACTGAGGACAGCGTAAGGAAGTCCCCGCAGCCAGGCTAGGCATGGCGGTCTCCCGCGCCGGCCCGCCCACCCGCGGGCCTGCCCGCTCCTGTGCGCACCCTGGCCTTCCTCTCCGCTCGCTCGCGGCGTTTGTCTCTGGGTCTCTCCAGGCCTCCCCTATTCCTCCCGCCTTTCCTCTTCCTTTCCCTCCTTACCCCAGACCCCGCCCTCCTCCCCGTGCTACTGCCCCTTTCTCAACAGCTTCTTTCCCTTGACCCCCTCCTGCCCCTCTTCGCGAGTCTGTCTGCCCCTCTCCTGCCCCCAGCCTGCCCTGACTGACTGCCCGGGTGCAATGAGAATGCCGCGGGCGCCACCAGTGACCGGCGTTGAGCCGGTTTGGACCCACCATTGCTTCTCTTCCCCACTCCGTCTGTTCTTAGGGAAACAGCTTGGAACTTAAAGGCTTTATTCTTTCTATTTAAAAAAAAAAAAAGCACTGTCATTTGAAATGATTTCTGTCTGTTTTGCAAGGGTGAGATGTGATTTTTCCAAAGAAGGAGTTCACCGAAATGGTGGGGCAGGAGGTGTGTCCCAGGAGAGCCAGGCGAGGAGAGGAAAGAAACCAGTGCGAAACTCCGCCCACTCTCTTAGAAGGGACGGAAGTGGAAATAAGTCGAAGGAGGAAAACGTGGAGGTCGGGGCCAGAGCACATGGTGTGTTGGGGAGGAAGGAGGGAAGCAAAAGAGGAATAGTAAATGTAATCCAATGTTAGGCTCTGGAGGAGTTGCATAGAATAGCTTCACTGAATCGCCTGTCTAGGAGTTCGGATAATGGCCCCCTCTTTGGGAAGTG
Organism: Dinomys branickii; assembly: GCA_004027595.1. Lineage (NCBI taxonomy): Eukaryota > Metazoa > Chordata > Mammalia > Rodentia > Dinomyidae > Dinomys > Dinomys branickii. The sequence continues at coordinate 138,022 of PVLD010002969.1, forward strand.
CTCTTTTACAGTTCTTTAAATTCTAAGCTGTTTATACCTTTTTTTTTTAGTTTTAAATTTTATAATCCCAGTGATCCTAGTCTTTCCCACCTCTAACTCCTTAACTTTCCTTGGTGCCTCTTTAGCTGGTTGTGGGTGCCTTGAGATAGCATGTCAGTTTATTCTGCTCTAACACACAAGTATCCTCTAACACAGCATGAAGATAGCCAGCCCTTCGACTAGCATGATGCATGTGTGGAGGGAACTGGGTAATCGTGAATAAAGTCTTGCAGAATGATCTGTGTTCTGGGACGTTGGGCCAGTTATAAGAATACAGATTTAAAAAAAGATAAAAATTCAAAGTGCAGCGCCAGGGGTGTTGCTCCATGATGAAGTGCTCCTGATTGTGCACAAGGCCCCAATTTCAATCCCAGCACCTCAGACATGCAGGCAGGCAGGCAGGCAGGCAGGAGTTCAAAATCCAGTATGGATGTGCTTGATACTGTTTCATCTGTCCCTGCCTTTTTATTTAAAAGGAAAATATTTCCCCCCTTTCAATCGTAGTTGTTTACAAGGCTTCAGTTACTCTGTGTGGGTGTGGGGAGCTGCTGATTTGAAGTCAGGGCCTCACACATACTAGGTAGGTGCTCTTTCACTGAGCCACACCCCAGCCTAGAAAGTATTTTTGCATGTATTATTCAATTTGTTCTAAATAAATATTTTATAGAGCTAACAGAATGAAGGTTAGTATTCCTCTCTTTGAGATGAACAGACTCAGAGGAATTGTATTCTGCTAGGTCTTACAGCGCTACAGCTATAGAGCCAGACTCTTAAACCAGTTTCTATCTCCAAGTTAATTTTTCTGCCTTCTCAGCACCGTCACTTGGGTAATAGTACTTTACTTTGCTAGAGACGTTTATTTAATATCAGGAACTACGGGAACTATGATGAGCATGGGTAAAGTTCCCCCAAACCCAGAGAGGTAGCCAGAATAAATGCTTCAGATGATTCTTATGTTCAGCTTTGACTCTTACTAATTCTGTGTGTCTGAAGCTAAACTGCGGGCTCTACAATTACATGACTAATTATATTTGCTTTATAAAAACCAAGCGCTGATAACAATGGAGAGTGGGGGCGAGGTCAGCAGGACAGTACAGTGGGGGTAATGCGAATGTGTAGAGCTAATCTGAATGTTGATGTCATGGCAATTTTTTGAAATGATTAAGCCAAATAATACAGTTTGCTTCTTTCCCTGAAGGGAAGGGATAAGAAAAGATGTCAAGGAGTTTCAACTCTAGTTGAAGGCAGATGATCGGGTTTGGGGGTTTTGTTTTTGTTTTTGAGTAGCTTCTGTTATACTGCGTGGGAAAAAAATTTGAGAGTCAGTTGAACAGATGGCTGTGACATATAAGGCTTTCTGCACCACCCTGCGTTGTTGCCTGCAGCGCTCTGCCTTTGGTTTTCAGGGAGCCTGCATACTGAGCACCCTGTAAGCGCCTAGGAGAGTCCCTGCAGTGGTCCAAGTGATGCTGGTGACTGAACTGATGATCCCCAGTGCCGGGGGGTCAGACCCCAAAGTGGCAGGAAGATGTGGGGAGGCAGGAATGTATCATTCCCCGGGGCTTCGTGACTAGGAAAAGCTATTTCATTAGAAGCCATTGGAAAAAAATTTTTAAAGCTAGCTGTTACTGGCATGGGAAAATGTTAGATTAATAGGTCCAGAAGAACGTAACAAGTTAACAGAATGCATACACTCTATGGTATGAGGTCACATCCGTATAAAGACAAATTGCATTTAAGAAATTGACTGGTAAAAGCTAGCAGGAGTTACCTCTGAGAGGAAAAATGACTAGTGACTTTCTTTTCTTCCTATCTTTTTCCACTTCTCTACAATGGGCATAATAATTACACCTACCATATATTGGATGTTACCACACTGTAAAGGGATATATATAATTTATTTCTTATCACCGCCCTACCTAGTAGGTGATTTTTGTCCTTAGAGGTTAGGAACTTGCATAAGTGGAACTTGTACCAAGGTTTTCCTGATGTCAAAGAGATCTCTTTGGCATCTTAAATATTAATTCCTTTGAAAAGTGGGAAAAATAGTCATTTTTCTTCGAAGGACACAATATATTAATACTTTTAGGTTAATACTGCTAACTTTAATTATAAAATTTGAGCCAAGGATTGGCTTGTCTTCCCCTGAGCCACTGCGGTGCTTTCAGCTCTGTTTACTCTTGCTGCCAGGAGTGGCACGGGAGTCACTGACCGCTCACGAGCTGGTCTTACACAGTATACGTGCTTGGCCCATGACACGTCCTCTTTTTCCCGTGGCCTCAGACTAAGAAATATGATGTGCTGTTTTTTTTTTTTAAGGCATCTAGACATTACAGCACTAGAGTCTCATCAAAAACTTTCACATCTTTATTAATTATGTAGTTATGATTGAGCACTGATTATTTTTTTCATAGTTTGGGAATTTTCACTTTTGCTCTTTGCCATAGCAGGCCACTTTCCCATTTATCTCTGATCCAGGAAAGTAGGTGAGGATCATTATTCATCATGCATAAAGAGAGCAGGTGCTGGCAGCAACCCAAAGTCACATGTAACTCGGAAATCATGGTGAGCTGGGTGTGGTGGCACACACCTGTAATCCCAGCACTCAGAAGGCTGAGGCAGAAAGATCAACTGCAAGTTTGAGGCCAGCCTAGGCTATATAGTGAGTTCAAGGCCAGCCTGCACTACTTAGTGAAACCCTATCTCAAAAAACCAAAAAGAAATAAAAAAAGAAAGAGAGAACGAGATGGAAAGAAAGTTAGTTGAAGTAGGTTGCCAAAGCATTATCTCACTTAATACTCCCAGCCTCTGCCCTATGAGATAGATAATGCTATTGTTTGCACTTCTGAAGAGGCAACCAAAGGCTTTTAGTCCAAGATTGCACAGTAAGCAGTACAGTTAGGATTTGAAATCACGCAATATAATTCCAGGGCTTAATCATTAACTACTACACAATACTAACTTCAGAACCCAAGTTCTTTATTTACTCATGGGATCCTGAGAAATTAAAAATTCTACACTCATTTTCTTTTCCACTGGGCTATTGGAAAGATTAAACATAATAACATATAGAAAATGTGAAGCAGATTATGTAGCACATTCCTGAGATTCAGAAAGCCAGTTTCCCTTCTTTCCCTGTACTTCTTTTTAGCCCTGGGAAGTAGAGAATGGGGTTTCTATGAGTTGCTTGACTACAGAGGGCTCCCTCTAGGATTCCAAAGATTCTTTGTCTGAAAAAGAAATTGTTATGCACTTACTTTAAAGCAGAACACTACAGAAATTTTAAAAAGGCTTGAACCGGAGATTGATTAATGGCTGGTTCTTGGGATACTTCTAAAATGCTCTCAATTTTACTTCTAAGAAAAGTAGCTGATAAATTTCCAGTTCTGTATTTCCATATGAAAGGAATTTAGAAGCAGAAGTTGAGTTCTCTTGGCGGATATATAGTGGGCAGGATCGGCCATGTGCAGATGCTGTAGTGACTGTAAGGAGGACTGCTATAATTTAGGCGGGTGGAAACCAGCAGTCAAATGCCCTAATAAATCTTCCCTTTGGATTAAGAGAAAGGGAACTAACTTGTAGGGGGTTTTATTTTTAAAGAGCTTAGCTAAGTTTCTCAGTTGCTTCCTTAATTAATGACAGTTTTGCTCCAAGGCTCCTTACAGGCTGAATCCAGAACAGACAAAGGTGCCTGATTTAGAAGGTTCTTAGTTCACCAGGCAGGCATGGTGGTGCATGCCTGTAATCCCAGCACTCTGGAAGGTGAAGGAGGAGGAGCACTGCAAATTGGAGACCAGCCTGGGCTAAAAAGTGAGGTCGAAGCCAGCCTGAACTGCATAGTGAAACCCTGTCTCAAAGACAAAAAAGTTGCTCTGTCCTCGTCTCCAACAACCCACTCCTGCTCTAGGTCAGTAGTGGCCAACCTATGGCACGCATGCCGCAGTGGTCTGTTTGTATCACTGAAAGCTCTGCAGGGTCCACCACCACTGTCGTAGGTGGTGAGACCAGGCAGCTGAACCTGTAGTGGAGGCTTACCTTACAGAAGCCTGAGTGGACCTCTCAGGAAGGTTGACCTGAAACCTACTCCGGTTAGGCGTCTACTCCAGCTGCCCTTCCCGACCGTTGGCCGTGGTCTGGCAGAAGAAATAACAGCCAGCAATGCTGGCAGGAATGTAAAACAATACAGTCACTTTGAAAATTAGTGTGACAGTTCCTCAAAAATTTAAACGCAGATTTAACATGTGACCTAGCAATTCTTTTCCTAGATATATACCCAAAAGAATTGAAAACATATGTTAACACACAGAAAAGTTTATGTTAATACATGAATACCCATAAAATTACTATTCCTTAGTCAAGAAATAGAAACAACCAAAGTACCTGTTAACTGATAAATGTTTTGAGTGAAATGTGTTATATCCCTACAATGGAATATTATTTGGCCATTAAAAGGAATAAGATTATATTATATATATTATATATATAATTATATATCTAAGGTGAACTTTAAAACCTTATGCTAAGTGAAACAGCCAGTCACAGAAGGCCATATTTTATGTGACTCTCTTTATATGAAATACCTGAATGAGGCAGCTCTGTAGAGACAAATCAGATTATTAGTTTTGAGGATCAAAGTGGAGAGGAGATATAACAAGTACTATGTTTTTATTGAGAAAAAAAGAAGCAATGGAAAAAAAAAAAAGCCATGAAGAACTGGAGTCTTTCAACCCCAGCTGCCAAAACCTCAGCTAGGGAGGGTGGGCCTTCAGGAATGGCTCACACACATTGGTATTCTGGGCACCTTGATTTTAGCAAATTAAAGTTTGTTGGTAACATAGGTGTATTTTTTTCTCCTCCACATGTTCTTAGCACTTTTAAGTGATGTCCTTCCTAGGCAGTTTCAGTTTACATGATCTGAGGTAGTTGTAGTGAGTATCTATTTGCTTTCTGTCTCTCCATTAATAGTCTAACCTGACGAGTATTAGAGAACCACATCTACACATGAACCATGAGCAGACCACGTATGAAAGCAGAACTTTGGCCCCTGACTTGGCCAAGAAACCAAGCCCCTTAGCTCCACTAATTCCCAGGGAACTCGCCTGTTGTAAGTCAAACTCCCTGGAAGCCGGATTGCTGTTTCCCGTGACTGTTCAGAAAGACAAACAACAGACTTCTCCAGCAGTGGCCTAAAGTGGACTCGATTAAGTCTGCTGACTCTAGCCATTATTGTCCTCGTCTACAGCTTCGGTCCAAGTCAGCGGGAGGAAGCCAGCTCTGTGCGCGTAATCAGTCAGATGGCACCTCCTGACTATAGCTGGTTCACCTACAGTTTCCCCTTTTCCCCGTGAAGCTTTCATGTCCTGCCTTCCGGGTCTGCGTATGTTGTTGCCGAAACCATGCATAACTGGTTCCCTCGCTATAGCAAGCTCTGAATAGTCTTTGGTTTTCTGATTTGGCTGATCTTTATTTCCACAGTACAGATAATGCGTTACACACATTTGCACACTCGGACTCCATATTCTGTGTCAAAAGCATGCTGCTGTGTGATGAAACTGCCATAACGTAGCAGGCAGCTCTCACCCAAGCATTGCCGAAGTTGTAAGTAAGGCGGTGAAGGGGCTGTCTGACCACCTGAGGGTTGTCGGCTAAACCGCTGGTGAGGAGCCCCTCCTGTCTCCTCCTGTGCCCATGCCCTGTTCTAGTCAGACCCCTGCACTCCCGGCCACCACTTCTGACTCGTGTCGCCATACATTTGTTTTCTTTCATATGTGTAGACTTGTACAGTGTGTGTTTTCTGTTTGACTTCCTTCATTCAGCAAGCTCTTTGGAGACATATTCTTACTTTGAGTATCGGTAGTTCATTCCTTCTACTGGTGGTGTTTTTTTTTTTTTTAAATAAAAGCACAAAAACATATTAACAAACAGACACAAATTAGCATAAAAAATAGTACAATCAAAACTGATTTACGGACAAGGTGACATGGACTCAACAGTGGTTGTTGCTTTACCTATTGATATCTTCGAAGTGTATATATATGAACCCAGATACAGACATGCAAAATTGGTCAGACAATTAATCCTCTCAACAACAGAAAAACACAAAAAACAAAAAACCAAAGACAAAAACAAACAAAGAAACAAAAAAGAAACCACCAATAGTTGCTGCTTTGCATATTGATATCTTCGAAATGTGTGTTCAGGATAACACATACAGACATACAAGATTGATCAAATAACCCGTCATCAATTATTCCTTAGCATTAAGTGATATAATACAATAGTAGAACCATGTTAGCCCTCCTGCATATATGTATATTCATATATACATACATACATTTTTGTTTCTTTCTTTTCTCCTTTCCCTCGTCCCATCTGTTATTTGTTTTTGAACAGATTTCCTTCATGTCTCTTAGTTTATATTCCCACCCTCAGGTTCTTACATACTGGTGGTGTTTCTTTGTGTAAATCTACCCCAATTTGTTTGTCCATTTTCCTGTTAATGGACATTCAGGTTTTTCCCAGTTTGTATTTAGCATAGGCTTTCTCTGAGCATTCTTTTACTACTATTTTGTATAAATAAATGTTTTCATTTCTATTGGATTAACACCTCAGAGTGAAATTCCTGGGTCATATGGTGAATGTATGTTAGCTTTATGAAGAATTGCCAAGTAGTTCTCCAAAACAGTTACACCATTTAAACTCATCCTCTATATATGACAGAGGGTGTTATTGATCTTTTTCTTGTTTGATTGGTTGTGATAAGGGTTGAACCCCAGGCCTCACATGTGCTACGCATGTGCTTCACCACTGAGCTACACCTGGGGCCCCTAATGTAGCTTTTAAAATTTTTCTCTGTTACTAGGGTTTGAACTCAAGGCCTTTGCCCTAGCTACTTCCCTAACCCTTTACTTTTTATTTTTCTATTTTTAGACAATCTTGGTAGGTCCTTAAATTGTCTGCCCTGAGTACAAATTTGTGACCTTCCTGCCTCAGCTTCGCAGAATTCAGGGATTAAAAATGTATGTCCACACTTGGGTGATTCTTTGCGATTTTAATGGGCATAAAGTATTACTTTCAGTTTGCATTTCCCTGATGGCTCCTGATGTTGAGGATCTTTTCATGTGCTTATTGGCTTTTCAGGTCTCCTTTAGTGAATTGTTTATTCAAACCTTTTGCCTATTAACTGGTTTGTCTCATTATTAATTAATTTTTTTATATTTTCTAGATAAAAGTCCTTCATGAGATCTTTTTTGTTGTTTTTATGAAGTCCTGTGTATCAGGGTTTTTTTCTTTTATATTACTTTTTCCATCCTGTTCAAGAACTCTTTGCCTACCTACCCTTAAGTTCATGAAGATATCTTACATTTAGGTCTCTGATTTATCTCAATTTTTGTGCGTGAAATGAGATAGGCATAAACCCTTTGTTAAAAAAGCATTCCTTTCACCTGTTGCATTGGTGCCTTGATCAGGTGTCCGTATAATATGCCAGGTAGAGTGGCACGTGCAGGAGGATCGCTGCAAGTTGGAGGCCATCCTGGGCTGCATGGTGAGTTCAAGGCCAGCCTGGAAAGTATAGTGTGACCCTGTCTCAAAAAAACTGGAAAGGTAATTAATTAATTATAAATACTTGAGGAATCTCTTCCATTCCCTTGATCTTTTTGTTTGTGCTTATGACAGTACACGTTTATCTTAATTATTATAAGCTTATAAGTCTTGAAGTGAGATATAGCATAAGCCCTCCAAACAAAAAAATGTTTTTAAGGATATTTAACAGATAACAATCTTTTAAGGGATTATTTTACTAGTTTAAAATACTATTTTCCTGAATCAATAGATCAATTTCAGGAGAGTATCTTAATCCTAATATCTCAGAATCTACAGGGTGGTGTATCTGTTCACTTATTTAGGTCTTAGGTTTCAGCAAAGTTGGGTAGCTCATAGAATGATCTTGCACATCTTTCTTCAGCTTTATTCCTTGATATTGGTATTGATACTTTTAAAACTTTCAAAGGTATAATTTTTAAAACAATATTTTCAAGTATTTATTACCAGAATATAAAATAGTTGAGTTTTATATACTGACCTTGTAATTTGTACCCTTGATAAAGTGTAATATGTTGGTTCTATTAGGTGTGGAGGTTTTTGGAAAATTCCAGAGTTTTCTACAAATGCAATATTTTCTGTGAATACCAGCTGCCATCTTTATTTATTTAGCTTTATTACACCAACCAGGACTTCACATGTGAAACTAAATAGAAGGGATGAAAGCACACATCTTTCATTATTTCCAATACTACAATGAAAGGATTTAAAATTTTACCTGGAAGGATGACGTTAGCTACAGGTTTTCATAAATGCCTTTTATCAGATTTAAATTGCTACATTCTATTCATAGTTTGCTAAGAAATGTTATTATGTGAAGGTATTGAATTTTGTGAAGTCCTGTTTTTCTGCATCTGTGAGATGATCATATGTTTTTTCTTCTTTATTCTTTTATTCTTGATTGAATGACATTGACTTTTTTCCCAGCATTAAACTAACCTTGCTTTCCTGGGTTAAATTGTTGCTGGTCATGATGTATTTTAATCCTTTGTATATATTGCTAGATTCTGTTTGCCTCTCTTTTAGTAAGGATTTTGCAGTTATATTCATGATGGGTATTGCTTGCTAATTTTCCTGTCTTACACTGCTTTTGTCAGGATTGACATCAGAGTGGTGTTAAGAAGTATGCCCTTATCCTCTGTTTTCTGAAGAAATTTGTTTATGCATGGTATTTCTTAATATTTCATAGAATTCACTGTGGAACTCTCTAAATTTGGAGTTTTCTGTATAGTAAGATGTTTAAATTGCAGTTTTAAATATGGGCTATTAAGGTTTTTTAATTTCTTCTGTCTCCTTTGATGAGTTGTAGTTTGATTAGTATTTTGATTCTTTACAGTACATCTTTACGATTCTAAAAATGTCTATAAGATTTGTAATGATGTCCCTTTTCATTCCTAAAAATGGTAGTTCGTATTTTCTCTCTTTTTATTAACCAGTCTTATTAGAGGAATTAGCATTTTACTAATCTTTTTAAAGAACCAACATTTAACTTTTGTGATTATCCTTATTTAGTTTGTTCACTTACTGTTTTATTGGTTTCTAGTCTGTTTTTATGATTTTTCTTTCATCTGTTTACCCAGGGTTTAATTTGATCCTTTACTGGCTTCTTTAGGGCATTGATTTTTTTTTAAGGACTTAAAACTATAAAATTTCCTCTATTATTTCACCACATAAATTTGTGGGGGTTTGTTTGTTTGTTTGTTTGTTTGTTTGGGTACTAGGACTCAAACTCAGGACCTTACGCTTGCCATGCAGGCACTAATGCCGTTAAAATGTTTTCTAATTTTCCTCATAATGTCATCTTTGAAACATGAATTTTTAGAACTCTTGTTTAGTTTACAAATAGGTGGGGAATTTTCTGAGTACCATATTGTTACCACAAGACTTTTCAGTGGAACTGATTGTCTGGATCTATTCCACATGTTCTTGTCTGTGTAAAAAAAAGAGAGATAACATAATGAATTTCTTTTTTAATCTTCTAAAGTACCCTAACTATGGGCTTTGAAATTTTTGTTTCTTAGTGTCTTATATATTTCCCCTTTAAACATAAAGAAAGATGTGTTCAACAGTAATAGCATTATAAGACAAATTTTAATGGAAGTTGTTTCCACATATCTCTGCTCTGGATTAGAGTCACTTAGCATAGATATATTTTTTAAAAGTTGTATTACTGTAATATTAAGTTTTAGGATGAATTGATTTATGTGGGATTTTTTAACCCCAAGCTAGAGGGTGGAGCTATAGCTCGGTAGTAGAGCACTTTGCTAGCATATGCAAGGCCGTGGGGTCCCCCCCCGCAAAAATAAACAATAAAACAACAACCCCCAAAATACCTCAAGCTAAAGGTTATTTTAGCTTTCCAACCGGGATCATTAATGATACTCTAATGATTTGCCTCTGTCTTTCAGACTCTATTTTCATTAGTAGTTTTTAATGTTGATGTTCATAAAGTCTGAAGAAATTGGTATGCTTAGTACCAAAACCATATTATGTGCAATTTTATATGTCTTGATGAGCCAGCTGACCCATCTGATTATACAGCACTTATAAGATCTAACTCCTTTAAAGTCATCATTAAGAAAATTATCTACCCTGACCTATAAGTTTATAGAAGGGCAACTCAGTAGAAATGCAGGGTCAATGCAATGCCGGAAACAAGGGTTTACTGTATGAAACCTTTCTTTGTTCACTTTTAGATGATTGTTGCTTTTAAAATGTAGTAGTTTAGTTTATCCAGCATCCTGACCATCAGACTGAGAATTGTAGCAAAAGGTGGGTTCTAAAAGAAGTGTATCTTTTGATCTGAGACAATAGTTAACAAGCCATGCTATTGTAAACAAGATGTTTATATAATAAAGCAGACAGGAATTCCCCAGGAAATCATTTATTTTTCCTTTCTATTTCTGCTCTGACACTGCCAACCAAACTAACTAAACAAACAAGACCCTAGGGTGAACCAAATGTCTAGATCAGTAAAGTATGATGAAACATTAAATCTTTTTGCCTGCCAGGACCTTTCTTCTCTGCAGCCCTTAATATCTAAACATGTTGAAGGACACAAGGATTTTTTGATGTGGTCCTCCAAAAGCATTTTATTTTCAAGACAACCAGATTCAACCAGGCATGGTGGCACATGTCTGTTGAATTTTGTTAAACACTGTTTCTCTGAGAGGTTGAGGCAGAGGGATTACAGGTTTGAGGCTAGGCTAGGCACTGCACCAACTTAGCAATACTATGCCTCAAGAAAAAAAGGGGCTGGGGATGTAGTTTAATGTGAAGACTATAGGTACAAGATGGCGTGGGTGGGGAAGAGCAAGTTCATTCTGGTACTGATCAGACATATACTTCTCTAGCCTCATGCAAACACCTCTTCCCATCCTCTGAGGGACGTGACCATCTCTTTCCGCTTACCTTTACCACGGAGGGAGCAGCTACCTTCACTTGGTGCTGGGCTACAACCTAGTTACTGGAGAGATAAGTTTTAGGCCATCCCATGGACGCCTAATCTGGTACAGAACAGTCACAGACAGAAAGAGCCAGGAAGAATAAGAAACCCTTTGCTGTAGTGCGCCATACCACAGCAAAGCATGTGTAACATGTTTTTATGACAATCTGATAATGTTTTCTGCCACTTTTCTTTGGTTAGGAATTTGAACCTTACAGGTTAACTCATAAAGTAATATTGTAAAATGACAAGATAAATACATTTGATGCAATATATTTAATTAAGGTACTAAATTTTACCCTAATTTCTCACAGTGCCTTGGACAGGATTTGGAGTAGAACTTCAGGTCGCCAGCGGTTAGTTGAATATTTGCAAGGGGCAGTTAGCTAGAGTGGCAGAGAGTCTGTCCAGGAAAAAGCAGCATCTGTGATGCCCAGTGTGATAGGGAACTTAGCATTAATAAAGTTTCAAGTACAGGAGAATTTGATTTATTTTACCCTATGAGCTAATACCTATGAGACTAGGACAGGAAACCTCAAGGCCTGTTTCTGGTGGCAGTATCCCTAAGGGGTCTGGTCTGTCCGCTCTGTGCTCAGAACTAAACAGGTGATGTTTTTAGATCCCAGACAGATTCTTGGGTTCATTGTAGTTCATCTGCATAAATTTAAATGATTTATCTACAGAACTAAGGATCACCCATGGCCAGCTCTTTTCATTCTGCTTCTTGAAATAACTAGGATAATACAGCAAATTAAAAAGAAAGGAAGAAAACAGTCATAAAAGTCAAACCTCTCATACTCTGGACTGTCTATCAGTAAGGCCCAGTCTTAACTTTATCAGACTTTACTCACCTGACTCACTTTTTTTTTGTTTTAGGCAACAACTGAGGTGGAAATTAAGAAGAAAGGCCCTGGATCTCTTTTAGTATCTATGGATCAGCTGGCCTCCTATGGACGAAAAGACAGAATTAACAGTATTCTGAGTGTTACGAATACACTAGTAGAAGGTATGTGTCCTGTGACGCTAGTGCGAGCCACTGCAATATAAATATGTAGTACACCCAGTTAACAACCCTGCCCCTTGATCTTAGTTTTGTAAACACTGTCTGCCACTGAGCTTTAGGAATAGATCTTACTGGATCACAAATGGTCTTCCTAAAGCTATGTACAGAGAATCAGAGACTTCAGATTTGCTGCCGGCATCGTACACAGACACATAAGGATGGAGGAGTGACAGAATGAGCTAGAAGGTCTTGGCCAGTCTCAGTAATCACCATGGTAAGAAGCTGTGGGGTGCTGTGAGACCACAGAGGATGTGGGTAAAGCTCTGTGAATACACAGTGATGGAATCCCCTTCGTGGCCTCCAGCCCACGATAGACAGTCCCCTTTTCCTTCCTAACTACTTCAGCCCTTTTGCTTTTTGATGCAGGAAGAATGTACTGTGCATTTTGATTGCACCTAATTCTGCATTTCTCCAGACACCCACATATCTATAAATACAGTGGGTGTGTGACGAGGTAAGCCAGCCCCTTACTTCAGGCACTGTGTGCCGAGGGAGAGAGTCACAGCATGTCTGCGATGATGTTGCGCTCAGTGTCGGATTCTCTGTATGAGGTGCTTTCTCCATGATGAGGTTTTTCCTGTAGCCCACAGTTTGCTGACAGCAGCCCTGTCTCCAGGACTGGTGCACATCTCAGGCTCCTTTTGGAGGTAAAGTCAGTAGTAGATTTTCTCTCACAAGATCCCAATTGATTCTGCATGTTTCTTCTTCATTTGATTCATTTTGATGTAGCTGAGTTGTCTTATTGTTGTCCACACTGTTCTTGAGGCCTCAGGTTGCTGTTCTCAGAATTCAGGCAGCCAGGCCAACCCAACCCAGCAGTAACTAGAGACTCTTGGATCACATTTAATACCTTACCATCCATGGGACAAGGTAGTTTCCAAGTCATTGAAGTCCCAAACTTGGTGTATGTGTGTGTGCACATTGTGGGGCATTTGCACTAGAGAGAGAATCCTCTCTATGATGTTTATCTCCCCATATATATGTAAGAAATCAGACCCTATTGTAATTTTTTTTTGTCTGTCTCAAAGAGTTTCACTGAGTTCAGGATGGCCTTAAACTCACTTTGTAGCCAGACTGGCCTCAAACTCTCAGTGATCCTCCTGCCTCAGCCTCTCGAGTGGTGAAATTACTGGCATGCACCACCACATCCAGCCTCCTACTATAATTATACTAATTTGAAAATGTGTCAAGGAAAAGGAATATTGGACCAACTACTTTTACCTGCTTAACAAGCTCTGTTCATGCCTGTTTTCCTGTGTTACCATTGCAGTCATTGTCTCAATAGAAATGTAGTGTTAGGATGTCTTTAAACTTCATAGCTTATACTTTGAAATCATAAGAAAATTGACTGCAGGTCGTAAGAATTCCAAACTATAAGACACTAACATAAGAACTCTGTCCAATTTTATTATTCATTGGAGACCAAGACAGGATCTCTCCAAGTACTTATGCCAATTGAAAAAGAAAAACTAACAACCTGCAGTGTTTTATTATTGACAGAGACATCAGATCAGAATACAATGCACTACAGCAGTTATTTATTATCATAGAGGCTTGCCGCTGGGTCTGGGAAAAGTAGATACTCAAACGCATCTGTCAGACTGACCTGCTTGCTTGGAACGGAGGGGAATGTTGGTGGTATAACACTTCTTTGGAAACCTTAGAGCCTCCTTCCCTTCACTGAGTTGGATACAGATCATTGGGGGAGGCCTTTTCTTTTTCTTCTTTCAGCACACACATTACAAAATAAATAAATATGCACGCCTATAATCCCAGCACTTGGGAGGCTAAGGCAGGAGGATCACTGAGTTCAAGGCCAGCTTGGGCTACACAGTGAGTTCAAGACCAGCCTAAACTACACAGTGAGACCCTGAGTCAAAAAGCCAGGTAGGTAGGTAGGTAGGTAGGTGGAAGGGAGGGAGGAAGGAAGGAAAAAGAGAGAAAGAAAGCAGGCAGGCAAGCGTGAATGACAGAAGAGCCCCTCGGGACAGAGAGAGCAACCGTCCTGGTCCTCTCCCCTCCCTAAGCCGTCCTCCTCATGCGTCCGTACCTGCGCCGCTCTTCCCCCTCAGACGCCCTCCTGTCCCCTCCCTCTGTATGGGACCCGTCAGTTAAAGCTGATGGGATGAAACTGTTGAACGCAAAGAGCCATGAATGAGTGGATCTGAATGTGAGAGGGAGTTAAAGAACTTTAGGACAGATCCATTCTTATTTAACCGTTGGTCCCTCTGTGTTTATTGCTTGTTACATTAAAAGCTAGCATTGAATGAATAATTATTCTAGCTTCCCAGACTTGCAATTAGGAAACCCTAATATTACTTTATTTTTTTTTTAATTTTATTTTAAAGACAAAAGAATGGAAACATATGAACCAGAAAAGCCATAAACAATACAGAAAATACAAAGTTATACAGAATATAGTAGGGAATTAGAACTGGATGTTGTATTACATAGTTATCTTCATATTAGTTAACACAAAAACATTAAAGGAAATACCAAATTATAGATAAGATAGTAGGGAA